>JARHVA010005769.1:485000-755000 GCA_037957365.1 Torreya grandis | reverse complement strand
AGTTACATAAACTTTCCAACTTAAGAAAATAGAACAAAGGCAAATGATATTCCTAATCACAACTCTAGAAAGTCTAAAACTCTTGACAATAATTCTCTCAAAAAATTATCTCTAATTCTGATTATCATTTTTGGTGATCTCTACACCCCTATTTATAGCCTTGGATTCCTTCCAAATTGTCTGCATGTTCTCAATCTAATGGCCCAACTAAAAACTAACCGAACTAGAAGTGTCTAACAAAAGATATTTCTTAGATTCTAAAACATTTTATTTCTTTGCAAGTTCATTGGCTGAAGTAAATACTCAAGACTCTTCCCACATTAAAATGGGAGAGGACACTTGGATGATTCCCCTTTTCCTCTCAAAAAACTTCTCTTTATTTATGATGCACTAGAAAATGACACTTTGTGTGTTCCACAACACTTACCAAAGACACACGACACTTTTCACGTAACTTATACTCGTTTTGTGTCTTTGCTCAGGAGTGTTCCACCTTTGAAACCTATCACAATCCACTTCTTCAAAACTTTAACAACTTATAGAAAATAAGACCCACAACATTTCTCACCCAAGCAACTTTAAAAAGGGCATAGGGAAAGGTGGCGATTTCCGCTTGCCTCAACAAAAGACATGTGGCAATCTCTGCTTTAATTAAATAGGGATATGTGGTGATCTCTGCTAATTTTAGCCACCTTTTGAGAAACCTACAAAAGGTGACACATGTTGGTATCCACATCACTCTATTTATATTATAGAAATAATCAGGCCTCATTTCATATTTACATGGATAATGACACTTGGTGGCTTTCACTTGCTTTAAAAACAAAACCTGAGACCCACCATAGTCTTTACTATATCAGTGAAACAAAATGAAGAAAATTCAGAGGTTGACATGTGGTGGCTTCTGTTCCCTTTAGGTGAGATATGTGGCATCTTTCGCTTCTTTTAGAAAAGCAAATTGAAACCTTTTGCAATTGCCACTTGGTACCCTCCACCTGATCCAGATACTTAGCTTGTTGAAACCTTCCACTTAAAAGAGATTTGAAATGAGGATGCTGATATGAAATGTGGATGTCGACATTTGTCATGTTCCACTAAGTTACTATGAGATACGTGGCACATCCCAACCAACTTATATAAATTATGAAAGGTGCCTCAGCCGATGGCACTTGGCAGCTTCCACTTGACTTTGATACTTAGAGAAAAATGAGGAAAAAATAAAATCAAGCCTAAGCTCTATTTCAAAACTTTGCTATCTTAAACCAAAGTGTGTGGGGACAAAATTTTGTAGTGCACAAATAAAAATCAGAATGAAATGTAGAGTATTTTTTACTCTACAATTATTGGTGACCCCAAGGACTTTTGAGCTTGCTCAAAAAGAAA
Organism: Torreya grandis; assembly: GCA_037957365.1. Lineage (NCBI taxonomy): Eukaryota > Viridiplantae > Streptophyta > Pinopsida > Cupressales > Taxaceae > Torreya > Torreya grandis. The sequence goes on along the minus strand of JARHVA010005769.1, from coordinate 753,617 downwards.
CCACAACTCATGGTAGATCAAAATTTCAAAATTACAGCTTCAGCAATGCTATTTGATAGGCAGACCACTCATCGTCAGATAATCCCTACTTATTCTATAATTCATTAAAGGCTAAATCAAGGTTAATAATATCCTTGTGTGAAAAATTCTACAAAATCTGAACTGTAGCCTTCAATTTGAATTTGAGCTAGGAAACAGGAATCAAAACAACTTCTACTTTAGGGACTGATGAATCATCCCTTCAATCTTGAAAAACTATTTGATCATTTTTTTGGCCAATAGCAAAGGTTCAATTTCTTCAACCATGAGTACAATATTGTCATTAGGAAATGAAGAAGGAAGACCTAATTACACTAAGTCTTTAATGTGCTATTTCATTTCACTAATTCCTTCTTTCATTATGTCAAGAATATCTCTACAATTGATGGCTATGGAATTGTAACTAAGAACCTCATTCAATTGCTTAGCAATAACCATTCTGTTCTTAATTCTTGCTATTGACAACATTCCATCTGTTGCATCATAAAGCTTTTGCAGCAACGTTTGAGTCCAATACTCTCCTAGAAACTGTAGCCATAGTGTTTACAACTAAATTCTCCACCTTTTCACAAAAATTTTGTGCATTTAGTAGGAAGGTGAGAGAAGGCCTTAGCTAAATAATCTCTAAAGATATTCTCTTCCACATTGATTCATATAGTTCCTTCACCAGATTTAACACTCTGACATTCTTTGGCCTATTGGCCAGCTCCAGTGTCAATTATTATACTCTTTGTTGCTCAGCTTGAAATTGGGCTTGTATAGCCATGGTATTATTCTATTCACTCAGTAGATTTTGTTATAATTGGGTAACCTGTAGCAAGTTTTCCTCGCATTTTTCTTGCAATGCTACTTTTTCACGCCTTAGGGTCGTCACTACATCTTTTACTTGCATTAGCCCTAATTTTAAGGAATCATTTTGGGCTAGATTTATTGGTGAGTCTGAAGAGAAATAGTATCTTGAAACTATTTATTTAGATTCTCTATCTCATTATCTTTTTTATTGAATTTTGTGGTCAAATTATTACAGTTTGCCTTTTCCTTGGCTAAATCAGCCTCCATCTTTTGTAACCTCCTTGATGTCTTCAAGTAGTCTTCAGCAACTACAGATGTGGATTTGGTTAGCAGCTTAATTTTGTCTTGTGGCCTGAATAGGGACATATCTATGGCCACTGCATTCATTGTGTAGTCTTTCGGCTACATCTACTCACTTGGCCTAATTACATTTGGTGACAAATGAGTCACCCTCAATTACTACAAAATGTGGTCAAATTGTGACTTCAAATGGGGTGTAGCCAAGGCTTTATTTTCCTTGATCTTCTTTTTGTCTCTTCAGGCTTCCCTTGCCTTCTTAGCAGCATCTGCTTGGGTCTGGAAGGTAGAAGGAGAGGCAATGTGCCCACTTGAAAAAGGATGTCCCTATGGCAAACCATATTGAATATCCAATTGTTGGCTATGGGCAATCTGAGGGGAAAGTTTTTTGGGAACAGAAGGGGAAAAGTGAAGTAACTTTAAATCTTGAGTAGGGATAGATGGGGTGGAGTGATAAATGGGAATGACAGAGGTGGCAGGGGATGTCATCTGGCTAGATGGAATCATCATGCCAATAGGAGAAGGAGGAATAATACTTACTTGAGGAGAAATTACAGTACTCTATAATTGGCATTGTGGGGGGTCTGCCTCCTCTTCTAAATCAAACTAAAACTGCACTCTCTTTCACTTCTTGGGTGTCTCTTCTTCTGGCTATGTTTCTTTTCCTTCCACATCTACTACTGCCACTAGTGATCCTTGTGGAAAACTGGGAATTTCAATAACTAATATTGATGGGGAAGCTTTTGGTGGTGAAGGCACCACACTCTTTTGATTTTCCATGACACTGAGAGATTGGGGCCAAACTGATACAGTTACTATAGCTACAGTTTACCTTGAGGCCTGTGAATCTTGGCTTGATCCTGCTCTGGCTTCTATCTCTACACCTTATGTCATCAAATTTCTTGTGTCAAGGCTAGATACAAGGGATAGATGTCACTCATCCCATAGTTCTTCCCATCTCTCATTTGTGTCCATGTTCCCAAAAGAATGAGTTGTCTAACAAATTTCTTGCCTATATTTCCAATAGGCTTCTATTTTCTTCACATCCCAATATTTATTCTTTAATGCCCTTCTTAAGCCAGAAGTCATTCTGAATTTAGAGTCAAAATCCCTCTGTTTAACATAGAATGTTTCCCAGGGTCTATTTTGTGGAAGGGGCAAATCTATTAATTCAACATAAAATCTAGGAGCATCTTCTCTAGGATTTTTCTTATTTTCCTAAAAAGGGTGGCCTTCATGTGCAATTCTGGTTGCAACCCTATTAGTCCTTATCCAAGAATCTATGAAACCATTTGGATCATATACCCATTTGTCTTCAACTAGTAGGAAACTTAGGAAGGCTAGCTTTCTAAGCAGCACAATCTCAGCATCTCTGGCTTCTAATACCATGTTGTTTATTATCCATGGGAGGTCATACATTTTTCTCTTCCTCTTCCCAGAGCCATATTCATTATCTACTATAGATACCTACTTGGTGACATCTAAGAATGCTAACCTAAGAGTCTAAATCTTGGGTAGCAACATTGGTTCCCCATAAAAACCATGGACTCTAATAATTGTATGGTGAGATCCAAAATAGAAATCATAAGGAATTGGGCAACTAGCCAGAAGGTTTGAAACACTTGGAAATAGTCTATTCATAATTGGTTCGGGGCTGAGGTGACAAAAATAAGGGGTAAAAAATAGTTCCCAAAATTTGTATGGGTTGTTAGTTTTTGAATTATGTGTCCATGCAGACACATGATTGCTCCTTTGTAAATCAAAACTTGGGTCATACATATCAAGATGCATATGTTGGGAAAAGATGTCAGAGTTCTGATATAGCATGAGGTGAAACAAATAAGAAGAGTACCTAAATATTCCTTTTGATTTAAACTGGGCCAATTTTTCCACCATGGAGTATGTAATCTGCTCAGAAAAATCAAGCCGATACTCCTCAGTCTTGTCAACAATTTTTAGTCTGAAGAGGATAGCCATTTGTTCTCCATAGACTACCATATCATCTTTCATGTCAAATATGAAAGCCATCATAGACAGTGCATCTTGGCTAGCTTGTGCAAATTAGGCTCTTGCTATAGGGAGTGTAGGCACAGTAGTATCATCATCGCCCATTTGCAATTTAGATCTTAAGAACCTCAACTAAGTATTGATGTTTGCCCACATTCTTTGCATTTTAGCAATAGTGGGAAACGTAGCTCTCTTATCATGATATAGGGCTAACATGTCTCTGATATCCTATGCTGTGATTTGCACCATGAATGGACCCTATTGAATGGTGCTTGAGGGTTCATGGAACAAGTCTGTGCATAGTTTGACCAAGTCAGGGCATGGATGTACAGCTGGGATAATGAATTGTGCTAGTTGTGAAGTCTATATCCTCATGGAAAATGTATCATATTGCCCCACTTTGGCCCTCTGAAGACACCTTTGATGTGCCCCTTCTCTAAGATTTTTTCTACTATCTCTTTGAAGAATTGGGTCCATGACTCCATCTGTATAATCTTTTATCTTTACTGGGTCACTTGCTTGACCAACTTCAAGGATTTTGGTCCATGGATAGGTCTTCAATGGTTGCATGGGAGCTGAAGCATATGACTTACTCATAAGAAACTTATCAAGGGATTCATACATCCTAGCTCCTTGGTGTGAAGACTGTGCTCTCTCCATCTCTATATCTATTTTGTGATAACTGGTATGAACTTTTGATAAATAGAAACACTTTCACTGAAGCAAGTTTACTAGGAACCAAAAATGCAAGTAATAGGATATTTTCTCACAAATGCAAGAATGTTTGAGAAACTGTAAGATTTAACTCTTGCTAAGAGGTATTTATTGACCTATCAAGTCTCAAAATGGCATTAAACTTGGATACCCATTAGCAAATCTTACTCAATCTTTATGGGACAGTGAGATTGACATGTTTTGCAAGTGGCAGCACAAGGTACCTTGGGGATTTCTAAGGATTTGGGAGATATTCAATGTATTGAGAAATTTTGAAAAACTCTGAGCTGCTGCTACATGTTCAAATAACACTTATTTAAAATAAAAGTGGGAAAACAAAGCAATACAAAAAGGGGAAACTATCTAACTATAATACATTAGCCAAGTATCTTTGTCTCCCTCTTGGATAAAAAGAAGAGCTTCTAAAGTCTCCTTCATGACAAGATGACTTATCTTACCAGATAAGTGGTTGAATTGGATGTAGCTATGGTGACTTTCTTTCTTTATATGCCACATTGATTGGCCTACATTTGAGTGAGTCTGAGTCAAACATGCTTCCAACATATATAAACTCTTCTTGTTCTTGGAAGCTTGTCGAATGTCAGTTCTTGATACTGGCATGTTTTATCAAGAAATTAATGACTATTTGCTCATCAACAAAAGCCCTTTGATATATATCATTTATTGGCTTATCTCCTTATACCTTAAACTCAGGTTCTATTGCATGATCATCCTCTTTAATGACTTCAAAATTACCAACCTCTTGAGATGATAATTCTGAAAGTTTGCAGTAATTTTGCATATGTGATTGAGTCTCAATGTTGTCTTTTTCATCTACAACTAGCTTATAGCCTCCTTGAGAAATAGTATAACTTGACCCAATGATTTCAAATAAATCATTCAAATCATGATGAAGGAAATGTCCATGCTCTTCCACATCATCTTGCAAAGTAAGAAGAAATCAAAAATTATCTCTTCTTCATCAGAGATTAAGGCATATGCTTGTGACTTCTCACATGGAATATGGAATTCATGTTGAGGAACCTGAGGATTGATAGAAAAGGTATCTTTTGACTTTTTTTCCCTTAAAACATTTGGGATTTTATGATGTTCCTCAAATATGACATAAGTGCCTAGACCAATGGATTCATAATTTCTATATGGGTCACTTTGCATGATAGCTAATAAATGATCATTTTCCTCTTCTTAATCATGTTCAGTCCATTCACCTAACTCCTCAAAAAATACCCTTACTTCTTTATTCATCATAGCATGAGCTGCCTCTAACTTTGTGGTTGGTTCATTGGTGATGTGATCCTTATATAGTGGCTCAGATAATATCTTCATATTTGAAGCATATTTGGTTCTTAGGATGAGGTGAGACCAATCAAGGGACATATATCCTCCTATCTTGGCTGTAAAGTCTCTGGATAAGCATAGGCCAAATACAGTAGGTATATCTATGACTACTACATCTTGATTTACAATTATATTGGGACAAGTATATAATTGTAATGGGAGTTGTTTAATTCTCCCTATTATTTGTACTGCTTTGCCATCTAGCTACATGACTCCTTTAGTGAGTGGTTCATACTTTATTTTTAAAGCATCAGCTATTTGCTTAGGCATTACTGTAGTAATAGCCCCTAAATCAATCATTGCATTATGTAGTAGTTTCTTGCCAACTATCAAAGTTAAATAGAAGGGATCCAATTTGGATTTGCTTACCTGTGGTGCATTGTTCACTAGGGTTATTGTCTGCAGATGAACTGTGTCTTTAAGATTTTCTTTTTTAGTAGGTCCTTTGATATCAGTACATTTGGGCACTTCTTGGCCTTGTAGAGCTTCTTGTAGTAGTGTATTCTATTCATTAATATCTAATATATCCCATATTGATACTTGTGTTGGAGTCTTATTCAATTAATCCACCACATTTATTGGTCCCAGGGTCCGAGTTCTTTGAAAATAAGGATATTTTGCTTTTTCTTAAATTTGTGTAGGAATCACTTAGTTCCGCACTGGCTGAGGCATTTGTTGTTTGACAGTTATGTTTTTTTGTCCTTGAAATGGATGATTCTCCATGACTTGACCATTTGCAACTTCAGGTTGTTCCAGCATTCTTCTATTTGATCTAGTATAATAGTCTAATTGCACCACTAGTTTCTTATAAGTGGAGCTTCGTTCAAGAAAACTGATTCTTCATCTTCAACCCATGAGAACAAATCATGTTCCAGGACAATTTATTCTTCTTGTTGCAAAGACATCCTTTGCATCTGAGCCATTAAGACTAAATTTTGCATACCAGAAGATTGGTAGACTTGATTGTCACTAGAACTTGCAAATTGTCCATCTATTCTTCTTTGCTCTGCTACCTTTTGTTGCAGATTACCCATGGGACAATCTCTATGCATATGATAATTATTTTAAGGGAAACACTAGGCATTGGTACCATCTGCATAATTATTTTGCCCTGGAACAATCTCTCTATTTGAATTGGGAGGAATAGTCTGTGAGGGTGTAGGGACTACAACTAATTGGTTTGCTGGCTGAGGGTTATTTTGCCTTGGAGGACCCTGATATTGGTTTGGCTGTGATGGAAATATATTTCCTTGATAGCCTTTATATTGAAGTTTAGTATAAGTATTATGTTGTCTTTTCATATTAATCAACTCATTAAAAAGTGTCCTTAAGATATTGTTGATATCATCCAGCTCAGATGACTAAGTAGCGATAATTTCTTTAGCAGGTGGTTGAGGATATGTGTACATAGACATAGGTGGGGCTATAGATTTAGGGGCTTCTTAAGGTAATGGCAAGGAAATCTCTTGAAACATGGGCATGGGAGGCCTTGGAGGCAACTTTCCAACATCTATCAAATTATTTTTAGCTCTGACTACAAAGTCATAAGCCTCTGGTAGAGTCTGACCTCCAAGTGACTGAATCATAATAGATATGTCTAAATTTAAAGCATTAAGATAAAACACTATATCCATACCTATTAATGGTCTAGTCATATCAAGGATTCTTTCCCAAGTCTTTTAAAATCTGGAATTAAAGTCAGTCATCGCTTCTTGTGGTGCCCTTTGGATGGTAATCAATTATTGTAATAAAGAAGACTTATCACCCTTCTCTTCAAATCCTTCAAAGAAAATATCTTTGATCTGATCCCATGTAGATATGGTATTTGGGTCAAGGATTGGTACCATTCTAGAGCTTTCCCTTTAAAAGAAGATACTAATAATCTTATGGCCACATTTTGCTATGTGACAACATGTATAACATAGACATCTAATACATCTTGTAGATGTTCTTCAAGTGTTTTGAAGTCTTTCCTACTGAATTTGGGTAGAGCTTTCAAGGCATTCACTGAGATAGGGTCCCAAGTGGCTGGTGGTATTGGGAGAATCAAAGGACTACCAGTGTTCCAACTTGCATAGTTTCTTGGGGCTATAGGGGCTCTGATATTTGCTCTTGGTATTGGTATAAACTGGTTGACTCTTCTTCTTGGACTAGTTACCAAAGGTGGCAAAAGAATACCTGGATTTATATCAAACTGAGATCTAGTTACTAGTCCACAGCTCTGACTCCTTGTAGCTCTCTTTTTCATATGGTCTTTAAAGAAACTCTAACAAATTGTCCCATCGGGCGTGCCAAAAAATATTGATGGTTAAAATTGTGCTTTGATTCTAACACCAACAATGGGAAGTTTCAAGAATGTGGGACTTGAAACTTGAAACAACCTCTAGATTTTTAAGAAGCTGGTCTCTTCTTTATATCTAACATTACTGGGAAAAGGGATAACAATTTTAATAAAAACACAAATGCAAAGAAATAAAATCTAACTATGGTGATGTTCCTGAATGTAATTCAACCCTTAATATAATCACAGTGAAACCATATGTAAGATTCAATTACATTTAAGAGAAAATAAGGCATGATCAATGTAAAAGATGAAAATAGTAGAAACAGAGTCTCACAGCTTAGACTGCTTTTGCAGTGACACAAAAAATATCAACAAAGGAATAGGATTCAATCTTCTTATTAATTCTCCAATCACATAAGAGGAAAAAAAACATGCATAGTTACATAAAATTCCCAACTCAAGAAAATAGAACAAAGCCAAATGATATTCTTAATCACAGCTCTAGAAAGTCTAAAACTCTTGACAACATAGCTTAGACTAGTTTTGCAATGACACAAAAAATATCAACAAAGGCACATGATTCAATCTTATTATTAATTATCTAGTCCCATAAGAGGCACAAAAACATGTACAGTTACATAAACTTTGCAACTTAAGAAAATAGAACAAAGGCAAATGATATTCCTAATCATAGCTCTAGAAAGTCTAAAACTCTTGACAATAATTCTCTCAAAAAATTCTCTCAAATTTTGATTATCATTTATGGTGATCTCTACACCCCTATTTATAGCCTTGGATTCCTTCCATATTTTCCACATGTTCTCAATCTAATGGCCTAACTGAAAACTAACCAAACTGGAAGTGTCTAACAGAAGATATGTCTTAGATTCTGAAACATTCTATTTCTCTACAAGTTCATTGGCTGAAGTAAATAATTAGGACTCTTCCCACTTTCAAATAGGAGAGGACACTTGGCTGATTCCCCTTTTCCTCTTTAAAACCTTCTCTTTATTTAGGATGCAATAGAAAATGACACTTGGCATGTTCCGCAGTACTTACCGAAGACACACGACACTTTTTGCATAACTTATACTCTTTTTGTGTCTTTGCTCAGGAGTGTTTCACCTTTGACACCTATCACAATCCACTTCTTCCAAACTTTAACAACTTAAATAAAATAAGACCCACAACATTTCTCACCTAAGTAACTTTAAAAAGGGCATAGGGACAGGTGGCGATTTCTGCTTGCCTCAACAAAGGACATGTGGCAATCTTCGCTTTACTTAACTAGGGATATGTGGTGATCTCCATTGCTTTTAGCCACCTTTTGAGAAACCTACAGAAGGTGACACGTGCTAGTGTCCATGTCACTCTATTTATATTATATAAATAATCAGGCCTCATTTCATATTTACATAGACAACGACACTCGGTGGCTTCCACTTGCTTCAGAAACAAACCCTGAGACCCACCACAGTCTTTACTCTATCGGTGAAACAAAATAAAGAAAATTTATAGGTTGACACATGGTGACTTCTTCTCTCTTTAGCTGAGATACGTGGTATCTTCCATTGCTTTTAGAAAAGTAAATTGAAATGTTCTGTGATTGCCACTTGGTGCCCTCCGCCTGGTCCTGATACTTAGCTTGTTGAAACCTTCCGCTTAAAATAGATTTAAAATGTGGATGCCGATATGAAACATGGATGCCGACATTTGTTGTGTTCTACTGAGTTACTATGAGATATGTGGCATGTCTCGACCAACTTATAGAAATTATGAAAGGTGCCTCGGCCGATGACACTTGGCAGCTTCTACTTGACTTCGACACTTAAAGAAAAATGAGGCAAAAAGAAAATCAAGCCTGAGCTTTGTTTCAAAACTTCATCATCTCAAACCAAAGTGTGTGGGGACAAAATTTTGTAGTGTGCAACTAAATATTAGAATGAAATGTAGAGTATTTTTTACTCTACAATTACCATCAGTTCCAAAGTTCCAAGTTTTATTTCTATATTTGAAATTCTATAATTTTGCATCTGTTAGTGGAATGCTTATGACCATGATGCAAATCACAATATGCATTCTCATGATATCCTAGTGGAAGAGGTTTAATCATATAAACCTATATAATAGGTGTGGGGAATATATATTAAATAATATATTATTATATTTTATAAATTTAAAGTAATTATACTCAAATATATAATATATAATATTCATTTATAAACTATATTAACATATATATTATATAATTAATGTTTATTATATATAAATATTATGATATATATTATATAATAAATAATATATATATAAAAACATTCTAAAAATCTTAATACAAAAGGGTTACATATGGATTTTACTCACGCACGCATGCGCGCGCGCTTGTTTGTGTGTGTGTGTGTGTGTGTGTGTGTGTGTGTGTGTGTGTGTGTGTGTGTGTGTGTGTGTGTGTGTGTGTGTGTGTGTGTGTGTGTGTGTGTGTGTGTGTGTGTGTGTGTATCATGTATGTATGTATTGGTAAGGGGGTTTATGTAAATTGAATTGATCATATCCCTGTGAAATATGTTTACTCATATCAACCTTTATTGGTGTATGGAATATATTAAATAATCTAATATAATATTATAATATTTTATATTATAGAATATAAATTTAAATATATTATACTTAATAATATATATTATATAATATAAATATATTATACTAAAAAATATATAATATAAATTGAAATATGTTATACTTAAAAATTCTAATGCATCTAAATTAGGGTTAAGTTTAAATATTTTTATTTTCCATTATTTTCTTGTACCATTATTATCTGTCCCATTATAAAGTCAAAAAATATTCTTTTATGGAAGGTTAGGTGTCATGCGATGGTAGTGGTGGAAGCGTTGATCCTATTTTATTTTGTCATTTATGCATATCCTTCTTATCAAGTATTTAATCTATTTAATGTATTTTTTTACTGTATCTGAAATGTGTCATTTATGTTTCTTGGCAAGGCCCTTTTATTCATTGTTTACCACTTTATGTTATAAAATTGTTAAGATTCAGATAGAAATGGATTATCATTATGAAATGGATGAGATAATGAAATGGTGGAGATCAAGATTATTTAGCACTCATTGCTATTGATTATTAGTTATATCCTTGTGTCTGTAAAATCAATAGGGACCCAAATGGTAAATATTAGGGTAAAGCTGATTTTTTTAATAAATATAATTAAATAATCTTATTAACTAGATATTGAATAGTTTTATATCTAAAAATTTATAGATAATCATCCAACTAACCAAAAGGACTAGCTTATAACCTCAAAATGGCCCATTGATGTCTAAATACTTGATCCACTTGAAATATGGTGAGATTAAGTACCATATTATTTAAATAGAGTAATTGTAGCATTGATTCATAATTAATTTTATATGTTTAATGCATGATATTAAATTAGATTTGGTGAGATTCACTTGACATCATTCATGCAAATTAATACTTTAAGATAATTAATATAGTTAATGTTCATGTTGAATGTCAAAATACTATTTGAGTACCCTCACCAACTAATACCTACAAGTGAAGTCTTACTTTTTTTAGATAATTATTATGGTTCCACAAGTCTCCTACCTAGATAATATATTTATAAATTATACAAAACAAAACTGATAACTCTAAGATTTAAAAAATACTGATCCAACATCCCAACCATAATTAAGGTAGATTCAACAAACTGGTGAGCCAAAAAATATCTTACTACCAAAAATATAGATACTAAAAGGGCCAACAAGGCCACAAGCTATATTATCAAAGAAAATAGATAAACCAAAATAGCAATATCAAGATATTTGAACTCAAAAACACATAGGATTCTTATATTTCCTTCCTTATAATCATCTACTACCACTTTAACAATGGAGCCACCACCCTTTGAAGATTTGTCACCACACAGATCCCTATCTACCACCCCTTAGAGCTTGAGTTTTATGCCACCAACAAAGATTGTGTTTTTATTTCTATCTAACCTCTCCTACATCGCTAAGTTCATCACCTTATAAAGAGACTTAACTAGCCAAGGAGGTGCTACTTCCTTGACTCAAATGACCATCTTAGATAAGAACTTAACATCCTTCACCTACTCCCTTCTTCCCAAAAGTAATGTTTACAATCCCAGAAAAAAGGACTAACAAAGCTTTCCTATGATTTAACCAAATTGTTCTCTAATTTTTAAGAGGTTACTAAATTATTTTTTAGAGAAAATATGAGGATTTGTGAATCTCTTTCAATTATAAGCTTCTCAATTTTGTACTAAATCACCAACTCAATCCTTCTTACAAGAGCCTATGCATCAACTTCATTATTCATGCCATCTAAGAGCTTCCTAGAGAAAGTTATGATGAGAGAGCCACTAAAATCCCTTATTATACAAATTAATCCATAAAAACTTGGATTACCTCTTGAGGCTCCATCAAAATTAATTCTAAAACACCCATAAGGAGGGGGTAACCAAGAAGCTTTATCCTTTATTATGCTTTTAGCTGAATTTACTATTAACCCATTAACATGTTGCTAAACAATGAGCCTCCATTTTGTATATATTCTCATATCCCACACTGAAAGGCAAACACTTATATGTTTAATCTTAGAATAAATGACTTCATAGATAATAACCTCTAACTCTTTTAAAATTTGAACATGATATCACTCATTTCCTTTAAAAATATGATGATTAGATCATTCTAAATTATCCACATTAAAATAGTTGGACTAACTCTCCAAAGTCCAACAAGAAAAAATTTACAATCCCTAATTGGAAAAGAGAAAATTACATTGAATAATGAGTAGGGACAAGCCTAATACCATTCAATATTATGACAAAGCCATGCCCAACACCAAACAACCAAGGGGCAAGAATAAAGTAGGTGATTGAAAATTTCTTCCATAGATTTGTAAAGACTACAATGGGAAGGGCCTATAAAACTGATTTTAGATAATAAATATGGATTGAGGATACGACTCAAAACCACTAACCAATAGAAATACCTTGATTTATAAATACTTATCTTATCCCAACACAAGAATATTGCCCAACTCAACACATCATCTATTACCTCAACCATCTAATAACCAACGCTTACTTTAATAACTATAATTTAGGAATTTATGTATCCATTTAATTTTTTATTTCAATGAAATGAAATGATATATTTCTAAATAGATGTTGTAGGATGTTAAAATAATATATAATAAATTAGATACATAATGTTTTAATATTTAATATTGTTATCATCAGAATTTTCTAAATATGTTTTTTGGCATGTCCATAATCCAACTAACTAGTTAATTCAAAGGCATGCTCACCATATTTACTAGGTTGTATAAATTGATCACACATTTGTGTTAGTTGAATAAATATTTCCCTTTATATCTAATGAGTTCAATCACACAAAGTCCCTTGATCAGACATATTGATTGAAACAATAATTAGATTAGTTGATATGGCTCAACCAGTCACATTCATCCATTTCAAATAAGAAATGCCTTTTGTTACATATTTGTTTATTAATACAATGGCTGGAGAGACCCTTACCTAATAAAACACACCAGATGAAAAATATAGGCCTTTTTTAAGGATAAAAATTCATAAGGCATATGACCATAAAACCTACAAAAACTATATTACTAATTATATTATCAATTAATATAATGAACATTTATAGAGATATCATAATAACAATGTTTATTACTCTTACAAAACACATATGAGTAACTAGACTACCTACCATAGTAGCAATCAACTATCGACTATTATTATAGAACTACAAGGAGATTGGCACCCCAACTTAGATACACAATTTCACTAACTAAAATTTAATTTACCAATGATAACACATATGCTTGAGTTTGATATGGTATTATAGTTAAAGTCTTATGTAATATTTCAAGGATGCCAATAATTAATATAGTGATACTTTAACAAAATATAAATATCTCAGGGTTGATCCTTAATTTATAATAAATCATGTAACCCTACCTAATTTATATCAACATAGTAATAATGTCATAATGAAAGGTTGTAGAATTATCATAACCATAATACCAAGGATTTTATATATTGTTGATTCCTTGAGCTTGATCAAAATCTGAATATAACTCAGTTATACGATTCAACTACATGATCAAGCCACACACACTCAAATTCATCATCAATATAATTAGTCTAATACATGAAGCACAAAGTCCAAATGTACAATCCCACTCAATGTATCACATAGGAGATACCTTGAAGGTGAACTTAAAAGTGTTACAAGGCCTTTCAAGGTATCACCTAGTAGTGCCTTCAAGGTCAAAGAAAATTATACTCGTGTGGATGCTGAGGTATCTCTTAGGAGATACCTTCAATATCCCATTGAATGTATGATAATGTCCTTCATGGTATCTCTTATGAGATGATTTTGATTGCCTTGTAATACCTTCATTGGTAAGTTGAATTTAAGGATAAATCCACTCTAGTGAATATTTGAAAGGTATCTCCTAGAAGATACCTTGAAGATATTACAAAGCCTTTCAAGTTATCACCTAGTGTTTATAAAAAAATTTAATGTGCAGGGCCATGTGGATAAGGGTATAAAAGATAAACTAAACTTCAGACTAGTCCCAAAACTTGAAACAAGTGCTATAAATACATAAAATGCTCATGCAAGAAGGATAAATCAAGTGAAGGTAGAGTATCAACATAAAAATCACTCAAACTCCATATATTAATTTGGTATTAAAACTCTAATATAAAATGTTTGGATGCATAAACTTACACAACTACTGATTTTTTCTCCTTTTTTGTATTTTACTATCTTTCTAACTACCACTGTGTTCTCCATCCAAACACCAAATGGCTCAAAAAAAAATCAATTTCAAACTCTTGTGGTAAATATGGTTACTGAGGGAGAGCTTCAGAGATGAGATAGGGGTATGTGATTGAAAGAATAATTTCTTTTAAGAATCCCCCTTATTATTGAACTTCCTAACATGGTCTGCAAGCCTTTTCTCAATGTTCAAAACATTATTATAACTTATCTTTATTTGTCTAAATCCTTCTAGACTAATTATGTGCTTGTTTGGATCTAGACTATTGAAGTATGCAGCTTGATTGTCAAAGTACATAACTACCCTACTAATGTTTGTAGCTAGACTATTAAGGTCCATATCTAGATTGTCAAAGTTCATAGTTACCCTATTGGAGTCTATAGTTGAACTATAAAATTCTATAGCTACCCTATTAGTGACCAAAATTGCATTGAAGAAATCGAGCCCTTGCCAAGTATGAATGCCTAAGTTTCTTGCCAAATTCTGATTTTGAAATGCCTTTAGCCTATCAAAATGCCAAGTAAGTTCATGTCTAATAATTTATAAATCCTTGTTCCAAGTGCCCTAGCTAATACCTATTGATTTAAAATAAAATTTGGTTGGAGAAATTTAAGTGAAAACATTTTAAATATGCCAAGGACTTAGTCTTATTTGTTATTAAGGCATGGTCACATTTGTTAACATGACCAAACCTTAATATAAATGTTTTTTTCACCAAATTTGACCTTTAATCAAATTTGATCCAACATTGACATTTTAAAAAAAAATTAGAAGTTTCTACATGTCCTATAGGGGTCTCATATTGGTCTAAATGTTTTATTTATCCCTAGTCTAGCCCTGGTCTAAGCCTAAGTTACTTATACTAGTCAAGTAAATCAAGGTCAACCATATAAAAATAGGGTCAAACTTGGTCAAAGGTCTAAATTGTGTTGGTTATGTCCTAATATGGTTTTGGATATGTTTGAATATGTCTTCAAGTCATTAATTCATCTTTTACCATGTTTCATGTGTCAACCTGCCTTTTGGCCACTTTTTTAGCACAATAAATGACTTGTAAGGATGGGTTAAGGGAGAAAATTTGTCATGAATCTATACATAAATATGGGGAAGGTTAGAGAATGTCAGGAGTGGTTAGATGATTGTCCAAGAATAATTTATGTATAGAAAGAGGTAGTTTCTCCTTATTTTTAGGCCCTTTAGGGCAATTGTATAGAATTAATGTTCTCATTTTTAGGTAAAAATGTGAATTATGTGCCTCCTCAACTCTCTATAGTTATTTACATGCTTGGTGTGTAGATATTTCATAGAAAAGTTCAATTATTTCTTATTTTCCTTCCTTCTTATCCTTACAAGCTAAAAAGAGTCAATTTCAAACACTTGGTGTGGCCCATACAAATAGAGTTGGGAGGAATGATTTTGGGTAAATAAATTGATATAGGTGTAATTAAAATTAATATTATTAAGTTTCATCTTGGTGCCTCCTCCTTTATGAATAATCATTTAGACTCGGGTAGCTTTTTATACATTCACATCAAGAGAGGGTCACAATTTGCACTTGTTTCATAAAATATGGATTTGGTTTGATAAGTTTGATTGTTTCACATGTTTTCTAATGCATTTAAAAAAAAATCATATCATTATATTGGTTTTTTAGTTACCAAATTCTTCGCAAGCCTCTTCTAAGCTTGTTCCTGGCTATAGAGCACCGTCACTATTCTATGCTTAGAAAATGATAATATACATGTGTTTTATATGTGACTTGAGGTCATTTTAAAGTTTTATTTATGAATTTTTATAAATTTAAAGGTTTATGGATGCATTTGAGGTTATATTATACTCTTAACAAGCCTTTTCTTACAAAAATTCCATGCTTTGCTTATATTTTCTATCAAGATAGTCACCTTCAAGACTTGATGATGTCATGCTATGGTGTGAGAGGATGAACATGTTTTCCAACCTATTAACATGGATAATATGCATTGAAAATTCTTTATTGAACCATTTCAAGCCAACCTTCATACTAAATTTCATATGGTTAATACCCAACTCACTATTGGTATGTCAAGGCATCCACCTATAGCTAGTAATAGTAGTATGGAGGTACCTTTTGAGGTAGGGGATCAATTTTAAACATTTACTTGAAATATTGATAGAATAAAAGAATAAATATAGTTCACACAAGGTGATATGGTGGTAAGAAAAGGTTTTAAACTCGTCAAGCTTATGAGAACTGTTGATTCGAGACTTTTGTCCCAAAATGAGCCAAATAGAGGCCTAACATGTTTTTGGTGACCCCAAAAAACATGCCTCTTAGGTTTTCTCATTCATATTAATGTTTGGATCTTGTAATACTTAAATAGGATAAAACATGTGAAAAGTTTGAAAGGATGAGAACAAGGGGAATGTGGATTTACAAAGCCTCAAAACCATGCTCAAACACTATTTTCAATCAATAATATCTACAGGAAAGTGATGCTAAGGACTTTTGTCATCCAATTATTTAAATTTAAATCCATGCTTCATGCTTGAATAAATTTTAGGTTGGATAAAGGAATTTGAGGGCTCAAGGGAGCAAAAGGAGAGAGGGTAGATGTTTTGATACCTCTCCAAGCTCATACCATGTCTGTATAGAGGGCACAATGTGCACCTACAGCTGAGACAAAGATGATAGTCAAATAGATTAGAGTATAGCCATGGTTGTAAGGAACTTTGAAACTTTATAAGGATGAAACAAGTTTGAGGGACTTATTGTATGAATTAGGAGTCTTTTGTCATCATGATCACTCATGAAAGGCATGGAGATAACCTACAAGTAAGGTTGAAGATGGACTATTTTAGTCAAGGAGGAGTGACTCATCATAAGGAGAGATAGGATGGGTATGAAAGAATTAAATAGTAAGAGATATAATAAAAACCTTTTTATAGCTCATGGGATCCATGAGAGTCCAAATAGCATCATGAACACGTTAGTTGATCTAAAATCACCACCTAAGACTCAATTATCATAGTTGATTTAATTTAAGACTCAAACATACATCAACACCTTTAGGTCAATAGGCAGGGGGTCTCAACTGAGTTGGTCAGGCATCTATTTTGGTTATGAAGTGAAAAGATATAGGGAATAGAAGATTAATAAGGCTAAATATAATGAATTATAAATTTAATTATCATGTATCATATTTATTAATACCTTTCTCAAGGAAGTAACAAGCCTTCATAGCATCTCAAAACTCTATTCTCACATACAATAGGGTTCAAGCAAATGTAGGTCTAGATGAAGCATTGACAGTCTAGAGAGTAACAGAAGGTTAAATTAATTATAAAATGATTAATTATGATAAAACATATTCCCTAAAATTCATAGTAACCTCCCAAGATTCCCAAACATCTTACTCTCTTTGCAAATGGACTACAGCCCGTACAAGCAGGCTAGGAAACCCTTGGTCTAAAGGGTAAGCATAAGGAATCCACTAAATGCAAAGGTTTTTAATAATTTATAAAGTTAAATAAACACAAATTAAATCTAGGAAACATTTATAGGAATATTAGAGACACAAAAATTATTTTAAAAGGTTACCTATAGGTGAATTTGGGTAACAATGCGAGAAAATAGGGTTTTTAACCACACTTTTAAAGAAGATTGAGTTGGTTAGGTGCATAAATGAGGGATTTTGACCATAAAATTTAGTAAAAATCCTAATTATGACCTTATAAAACTAAAAAAACTCTCAATTTTCCATGGGGAATAGGGATATATCTCTCTATTTTGTCTCAAAGATTAGCCACTCAGAAAAATCAGAACTTTGGTTTGCCTAAGCAAAAGATGAAAAATGAGTGGATGATCAAATATGGGGCCTTGGGATATTAAATAAACATTTTTTGATGTATATATAGTGTTTAATAATTATTATATACAATCACACAATCTCCAATCATTCAAAATGACCAAATTTCTCATGCATACAATCCAATTTGGCGTGGTTCAACTAGGCCAAGTTGACCAAAAGTGGAAAAGTGATGAAAGGGGCATTGAAGAAGATATTCTATGGTTTTTAAATCATTAATTTAGTTTTATAATGTGAAACAAGTTATCCTAATAATGATATAAAAGATAAAATGACCCAAGCTTGCAAGGAGTATACCAAGCCCATAAGGCCTTAAGGAGACTTCAAACCAATTGGGAGTCTATACTCATTTCAATCCCTCCATGAACATTTATGATGATTATTATATGTTTTTATGTGGTTTTTGGAATTTTTTACCATGTTTATTCTCATTAATATGCCTCAATAGGCCATTTATTGGCTCAAAATACACACAGACTTCACAAGATGCTCAAAAATGGTTCAAATGGCAAATTTGAATACTTGGAACTTTCATGAACCTATGCATGGGAAGCTGAGTTATTTTAATATGATGAATATGGTGCATAAGAATCCATGTGTGAAATTGGGAGATAATTTCAATGTTTATTCTTTATGAACAAATGTTAAGACCATAAATTACCTTAAACCCTAAGAAACCCTCCTTAAGAACCCAAGTGGAGAAAGGCTATGAATGGAGTATCTAGATGGGGTGGATATGACATAAAAACTAATTTTAGATGTAGAGGACTCTATAGGGATCCCACACATGCAAAGGATACGTATGGAATTCTAGGGATACCATGAAAAATATGGGTTTTCTCACCATTTTTTGTGTTTTGCAAGGTCTATGATGTTTCAAAAGGTGAAATCAACTTTGATGGGAATATAGGGACATATTATAATTACATATGTTAATTTTAAACTATTTAAATGTTTTTGAGTATCTAAATTAAAGCTCTACTTTCAGCCAGTCAAAGATGGCATAGTGAATACAAGAATGAAAAGTGTTGAAACTTTAATTAAATGTCCTTTTAAGGTGAAATTCAGAGGTCTAAGGCCATGAATAAGTTTTAAAAGTGTCATTAATCCCATCCCATGGATTTTAATTGGAATCTTAAGAATTTTAAAGGCCAAGTGTAAGGGGTGACTGAAAATAGGGAGTTTCAAAACTACAAGTAGTTATTACTCTTTTCCAAGATTTTAAAAATGAGTAGGATTAGAACTAATTCATGAAATTTCATGATTGAAGGAATTTCCTCTCATTCTAATCATCATACCTATCCCTAGTTACTATGGGGTTGTTCAAATAGATGCAAATTATGAAGGCATTTTTTTGTGCCAAGACTGAAGGTTTTATGCCACTTTTCATAATTCTTATGACTTGTTTGGATAATTAGACCTCCTGACATTGCATGGATCATCTCATATATCTTATCCACTCATTTTTAAATTATTTTATTAATTTTACACATGTACAAATGACTTTTGGAATTTATTTACTTTGTCTCTCTCTTAAAGTCTATAAATATGCATTCTTTTGGCTCTTCTTGGTTGCATCTATTGGTTGATGGGGAAACTCTAGCCAAATTTGTACTTGAAATAATATTTAAGAAATATAAAAGTGTTTTTTCCACTCACATTTTGTATTATTTAGTATTTATTTTAGTCTTATTGGTCTTGTCTAGTGAAAGATCTTTTCTAGCATACTACTCTTGATTGTCTACCAATTTGAAGAATGGGTATTGGTCAGATCTTTATTATTATTCTTTCCTAAGTGTATAGGTACTTTATAAGTGGTATATGATTTTATTACTTCATTAAATAATCCATTACCCTCTTAAGTATCATATACCTTCTTGAATATAACATATGAAACACTGATGTGACAATGCATTCTAAGTTGTGAGTTTTGTGTGAGAAAAGCTTTGTTTGTCTTTAAGTAGTAGATATTCAATCAAGTGGGAGGATATTAAATATTGGTGCATCACATTTTTAGTTTTATTAGTTGTTTTACTAATCCTTTTTCATCCCTAAGTTGATAAGTAAAGAAGAGCTTCAAAGAGTGCATCAAGGGAACTAGCCCTTCTAAAGATTCATCTCTCCACATTGCCACCCATAGAAAGAGGGATGTATCCATTGTGCCAATTTGATGAGGATATCTAGGCATCTCCTTATGGGTGCATATCCAAGTGTCAATAGTTTTTGGCATGCCCGATGGCAGTTCTAATTTCTAGAAGATTATCTAAGATTGGTGTTGGTCTTAGCATAGTTACAACTACAAGAGCATCTACATTAAGTACCTAGTAACTTAGTTGAAGATTTTAACTCTTTGTTTGATGATCATTTTTTAATTTCCATGCCAAATTTAACCATTAGGTTTGATACTAAAGGTATACCCTTTGATTTTGTGCAACTACCTTTATATTCTACCAAAAGGTTTAGGTTTGTGAATACCCATCCTTATTCAAGAGAGTTGGCGTTTAAGAAGTCTAAGATCTTTTTTAGCTCAGGCCCTACTACACAATGTTCACATTCCAAGTTGGTAAGGAGACAGCCTTTTGTTCCTTTCACCAGATCTTCTCCTTTAAACCTTTCCCAATATGATCAAATTTTAAGAGCAAATCTTAAGCGTGTTCCATCTTTAAGTGGAGAGGGTTATATTATTGCCATTGACCACATTAGAAACATAGAATTTTTTTTTAAATATCCATAATATAAATTAAGATAATGTGGCTATTAGGTTATTGGCTTTATCTTTCAAAGGAAAGGTTTTGGATTGGTATGGGACTCTACCTAAAAAATTTATTGGTTTATGGGAGGAACTAGGAGATATATTGACTAAGAGGTTTGGAGAGAAGAGTGACTAATTATCTCTATCTAAGAAATTTACCACTATAAAGAGGGAACCATAGGAGTTTATGAAAGATTTTAACACTAGGTTTTGAAAAACATGGGATCAAATTCTAGCTCTAATGAGACCTACTCCAAATTATGCATTCTTGTACTATATAAAAGCATTGAATTGTTATGTAGCTATGATGATCCAATCCATAGGTGGGAATACACTCCCTAATGCTTATGAGATAGACATAAATGTTGAGAACTATATTTTTTAAGCAATAAATATTGCTCCCAGGCCTCCAATTCCATTATTCCTTGATTTCTAGCCTCCTAGTCAAGTGATATTACCTATTGTGGCTCTTTAGCCTAGTAATGAGAAATTTACCATTGTGATTTCCAATGAGATCCATGAATTCAAAATTTTGTTACAAAGTGTCACTAATGATTTTGTTTCCCTCAAAATTCAAAAATCCCAAATTTATAGACCATACCAATCCTACAATTAGTTTGGACAAACCAATACAGTTCTTATTCAAGGTAATGCTCAAGGATAAGGTCAAATCACCCAAGCTAGGCCTTATCAAATATACAATCATAATGCTCCCTCATATTCTAAATATATTATCCCAGCTCAAAATAAATTGGTTTAATAATATCCATGCTATCCATTTTTTGAGAAAAATAAAGAACAAGTTGCTTGTGTAAATGAAATGCAAAATCAAACCATGGCAATGCAAAGAAACCAAGTGACACGAGTAAAAAATTTTGAGATGTCAATGAAACATGAGATGTAAAATGATCAAATTCAATCCGATGTTACTCTCATCAATCACTTGAAGGGATATTTTTGTGCCATAAATCATTTGGTAAACCTAAGCAACATCAATGCTAGTGCATCTTCTAGCACTAGATCCAAAAATAGGGCCATTAAATAGGCTTAAGGAGCTAATCAAGGACTTGTTTTGATCCCTAAATAATATTCAATGGTTATTGGGTATAAATAAGATCCTAAGGTACAATAAAATAATATATTTAAAAACATAATACCAACTATAATGCCTCCACCTCCATAAGCTACATCACAAGGTGTTAATACTCCTAAAGAGCTTCCTAATATGAGTAATCCTTCCATCAATGTGGTAGATTAGATTAAGAATCTACACATAAATATATCATTATGGTACTCTTTGATATTACTAGGGAAAAAATATATACTCCAAAAATAATTGGATGGATTGGGTAAGTAAGTTGGCTCATCTAGGAATGACAATGTTATCCTAGTTAATGGAACTCAACCTATAGATGATCAAGTGAAAAATAATGAGAGAACTCCTCATTTATACCTATATCTAATCATTGATGATTTATTGGTTCATAATTTTATAATATATATTGGGGCTAGTACTTTAGTTATGCCCAAATGTATAGTGGATAAACTAGGCCTCAAATGAGTCAATGACTAAGGGTGTCTTACAATTGGATGGATCAGCAGCCAAGACTTTAGGGGTAGTTAAAGATTTGAATTTGATCCTTCATTTTTTTATTACATTTTATATTCCTCATGATGTGGTGGTCGTAGATTTACCTCCATAATTTTCCCTTTACTGGTCAAGATATTTTACAGCTAAAATAGGTGGATACTTAGCAGCCAATTGGTCCTACATGGTGTTTAGGACAAAATATGGCACTAAAATGAAGTTTGAGTCAAAAAATATTAATAATGATCACTTGGATACCTAATCACCTAAGGTGGTGGATTTTAAATATGATATCATTGATGAATATTAGCTTCACATTGACCAATCTCCATCATCTTCCCTTTAAGGAGTTTTTGATTTGTTCCTAGATGAATAGGGAGATGAGAATTATGAGCATGATCCTTAAAATTATACTAAAGAATCTAGTATTGGGGAATATTATATTCATGATAAGGAATATTTCATACCAAACTTAGTGAATCAAAGTGAGGATGTGAATGGTTTATGGTAACTCCTTTTTGATGGGTCAAGAAACAAGATTAGGGCAGGTGGTGGATCAATGTTGGTTTCACCTTCTAAAGAAAGGTAGTATTAAAACTTTAGATTTCAATTATTATGAACTTATAATGTGTTATAATATGAGTCCATTATTGATGGCCTTGAATGGGATATAAAAAGAGGGATTAAAGAGTTGTAAGTATATAGAGATAGTGAGCTTGTTGTGAACCAAGTTAGAGGGCAAAATTTGACTAAAAACTCTTTCCTCAAGTCTTATAAGCATAGGGTTTGGGATATTGTGGAATATTTAAGGGATTTAAATATCACATATATTCTAAGAGAGTATAATATTAATGCTAATAGGTTGGAATCTATTGGAACTCAGTTTGATATTCCAAGAGGTATAAAAGAGGACAAAAACCAGCATCATCTAAAGGTGATTGTTAGGCCCTCCATATCAAATAATGTAACTAATTGGTAGGTGTTTGATAATGACCATAAAAAATATATTTTCCTACAAGAGGAGGCTGAGTTTTCTCCTAAAAATAAGTCTAAACTACAATAGTAGTATGGAGGGTAGATTGTCCAATTAAAGTCCAACAAGCTTCCTAAAGGCCTAGTGACTCTTGAAAGCATATTCAATGAGGATGACTAGATAAAGAAAGAGAAGGTAAGCATGTCTACCAAAAAATATAACTATGATAAGGTAGAAATATTTAAATATAATCTACTTGCACTTGGAAAGGAATGCACTAGTCAAGAGAAACATGCTTTCATTGAGTTATGCAAGGAGTTTAGTGATGTTTTTGCATGGGAGTATGGTGACTTGAAGGGTTTTAATCCAAGCCTAGCTCAACAAACCATAGATATACATGAAAATTCCAAGCCTATTAAAATAAAATAAAAAGGATAATCAATCATAAGATTCAACCCATCATGAAGAAACATCTCACTAAGTTGATTGAGTCCAAAATCATCTTTCCTATCAAGCATTCATCTTGGTTGGCCAACTTAGTCCATGTTACAAAGAATAATGTAGAGATCAGATTGTGTGTGGAATTTAGATAATTTAATAGAGTATATTTGAGAGATAATTATCCCCTCCCTTATATGGATAAAATTCTACAAGTTGTGGTAGGTAGTGAGAGGTTTTCTCTCCTTAATGGTTATTCTGTGTACAATCACATTTTGGTAAAGTGGCCAATATATGACATATTTTACTACTAAATGGGGTACACATAATTATAGTAATATTCATTTTGTATTGTATAATGTTGGAGATACTTTTAAACTTGAAATGGATATGGGTTTTAAAGGACTAATCAATGATATTGTATTGGTGTATCTTGATGATGTAACAATTTTCTCCAAGGATGTAAGTGATCACTTGAATCACCTAAGGAAAAGTTTTGAAAGGTGTAGAGAGTTTTGGATATATTTAAACCCAAATAAAAGTGTGTTTACTATCCATGAAGTAAAAATCTTAGGGCACATTGTCTCCAAGAAGGGCTTATCCATTGATCTTGAAAGGGTTAATGCCATATTGGCATTTTCTTTGCCTAAACATAAGAAAGATTTATAAATTTTATTTGGTAAAATAAATTTCATAAGGAGATTCATTCCTAATTTTTATAACTTGGTCAAGCCACCAACCTCCATGTTAAGGAAGGATGAAGTGTTCAATTTGAAAAGAAGGAGAAAGGAATGTTTTGAAGAGATCAAAGAAGCCATTGCCCAAGCTCCTACTCTTCCAAGTCCAAAACTTTACAAGGATTTCAATTTGTATACTCTTGGGAATGAGGAGGTAATTTATACCATGCTTACTCAATAATATGATAAGAATTTAGAACAACCTAATTCCTTCTTTAGCCAAGGTTTAGAAGGCTATGAGGTAAGATACACTTATGTTGAGAAAGAAGTGATTTTAGTTATTAACATCATAAAGAAGTTTAGGCACATGTTATCATATAACAAGATTAACATAATTTTAAATCATCCTAGTGTCAAATATTTTCTCTTGAGCATGGATTTGAATGATAAGAGGGCAGGTTAGATCACCAAAGTGATGGAATATGATGTGGAAATCAAGACAACCAAGCTAATGAAGGGAAAAGGTTTATGTGAGCATCTTAATTTAGACTTGAAGGTGAAAAAGGAGGTTTTTTTTTGCACTTAATGATGACCCTATGGTAGCTATACCTTCATCCATGAGGAGTTGGACACAAGACATGATTCATTTTCTTCAAATTAGTTAGTGTCCACAATGTCTTGATAGAGCTAGAAGGAGGTATATTTTATTGCAATCCATTCCTTATATACTTGTTGATGGAGTGATAATTAGGAAATAATTTTTAGGTGTGTTATTGAGGTGTATTGATTCAAATCAGATTGATAAAATAATGTTTGAGTTTCATGATGGACTAGTTGGTGGTCACTTAGCTTTAAGAACCATAGTTACTAAGATTATGAGGGTTGGATAATGTTGACCTAGCTTGTTTAAGAACACCCATGCTTGGGTAAGGAAATGTCCAAAATTTTCTCTCTTTGATGTCAAACAAAATCTTGTTACCTTGCCTCTTTATCCAATTCAAGTTGATGCACCCTTTATGCAATGGGGTTTGGATTTCATAGGTGTAATTAATCTACCTTCTAGTGCTGGTCACAAATGGGTGTTGATTGATATAGATTAATTTAAAATATGGGTGAGGGTTGTAGATATTAAAGAGGAAAATGAAATTTTAGTCCTTGACTTCTATGAAGGTATAGTAACAATGTTTGGGGATCCTTCAATAATAATCTTAGATAATGCATTGGTTTTTCTTGGAACAAGGACAAGTGAATGGGATTTGAAGTATGGCATCTATCTTATCACCTCCCTAAACTACTATCCCAAAGGGAATTCACTATCTAATTCAATAAACAAGAATCTAATCAAGATCATAAAGAGGACAATGGAGGAGAGCCAAAGGACTTGGATTTCCATGTTGAAGACAACCCTTTGGGATGATAGGATCACCCTAAAAAGAGCAATTAGGATCTCACCATACACAGTTGTTTATGGAAGGGAAGATAGACTACCAATTTTACTTGAGTTACCAGATTTAGACCTCACCTATCAATTGCAATTGATGGATAATGAGAGCATGAAAGTCAGGTTATGTGAGTTGATGGAGCTTAAGGAAACAAGAGATCAAGTTATGCAAACTATGACAACTCACAAGGAAAAAACAAAGAGGTATTTTGATAATAAATCCATGAAAAATATTTTTAAGGAGACATTATCCTAAAATGGGATGAAGATAGGGCCAAACCTGGAAGACACACAATGTTTGATGCTTTGTAGAGTGGCCCATATGTGATCACACAATGCAAGCAACAAAATGCTTTCCAACTCTCAAGGTTAGATGGAGAAGAGATTCATGTAATATTTAATGGGATACACCTCAAATATTTTTACTAAGGTTATCCTCTCCCCTTGTACATATTTTATTTCTTTCTTTATGTTATCTAAGTGCTTATGCATAAGTGTGAGTTTTGTGTTGTGCCTTGTCTTGTGTTATTTTTGCTTAGTATTGTTGTTGTTGGTGTGGTGTGTTTCTTGTGTTTTTTTTTGGAATTTAATTGTTATTAATATTAAGGAATCCATTGACTCCATTGGCCCTTAGCTGGATAAGGCTATTGGTCTTTAACATAGGCAAGCATGTTACCCCTAAGAGTTTCTAAAATGTTAACCAAATTTGGCATTTGGTCAAATTTGATTCAACCCCTAAATTTTTTAAAATTTTTAGAAGTTTATACATTTCCTATATGGGTCTCATATTGGTCTAAATTATTTACTTATCCCTAGTCTAGCCTTGGTCTAAGCCTAGGCTACTTGTACTAGTCAAGTCAATCAAGGTCAACCCTAGTCAAATAGGGTCAAACTTGGTCAAAGGTCCAGATTATGTTGGTTATGTACTAATATGGTTTTGGATATGATTTAATATGTCTTCAAATCATTAATTCATTGTTTACCATGTTTCATGTGTCAAATATGCCTTTTGGCCATTTTATTATCATAATAAATGACTTGTATAGATGGGTTGAGGGAGAAAATTTATTAGCAAGCTAGAGTTCAATGTGCGGGAGGTTATAGAATGTCAAGATTGGTTAGATGATAGTCCAAGAATTAGCTATGTATATAAATAGGTAGTTTATCCTTGTTTTTAGGCCCTTTTGGGATCTTGTATAGAATTGATGATCTCATGTTTAGGTAAAAACATGAGTTATGTGCCTGTTCACCTCCTTATAGTAATTTTCATGATTGGTATGTAGATATTTCATAAAAAAATTCAATTCTTGCTTCTATTCCTTCCTTCTTATCCTTGCAAGCTAAAAAGGGTCAATTTCAAACACTTGGTGTGGGTCGTACAGTAGGAGTTAGGAGGAATGATTTTGGGGAAAGAAAGGGCTCTGAGTGTACTTATAAGTTTAATTTTGGTGCCTCCTCCTTTATGAAAAATCATTTATAATCCAAGAATTTTTTATGCATTCACATCATGAGGGGGTCACAATTTGCACTTGTTTTAGAACATTTGGCTCTGTTTGATAAGTTTGATGGTTTCACATGTTCTATAATGCATTTTAATAGGTTTGCCTATCATTATCTAGGTTTTGGAGTTACCAAATGCCTCACAAGCCTCTTATATGCTCGTTTTTAGCTATAAATCACCCTCACTATTCTATACTAAGAAAATGACAATCTATAGATGCTTTGAACATGAATTGAGGTTATTTTAAAATGTTATTTATGAGAGTTTATCAATTTTAAGGTTTAAAGATGCATTTGAGGTGATAAGAGACTCTGAACAAGCCTTTTCTTTCTCAAATTCAATGCTCTACCTATATTTTCTTTCAAGACAATCACCTTTAGGCCTTGATGATGTCATGTTGAGGTGCGATAGGGTGCACATGTTTGCCAACCTCTTGACATGGATAAGATGCATTGAAAATTCTTGATGGAACCATTTCAAGCTAAAATTCATACTAAATTTCATATGGTTCATACCCAATTCACTATTGGTATGTCAAGGCATCCACCTATAGGTGGTAATGGTAGTATGGAGGTACATTTTGAGGTAGGGGAGCAAGTTTAAAACTTTTCCTAAAATATTGATAGACTAAAAGAATCAAGATAGTTTACACAAGGAGCTATGGTGGTAAGAAAAGGTTTGAAACTAGTCAAGCTTATGAGAAATGTATATTTAAGACTTTTGTACTAAAAAGAACCAAATAGAGGCCTAGCATGTTTTTGGTGACACCAAAAAACATGATTATTAGGTCTTATCATGAATATTCATGTTTGGATCATGTATTAATTACATGGTACAAGACATGTGCAAAGTTTGAAATGATGAGAACAAGGGGAAGGTGGATTTCCAAAGCCTCAAAACCATGCTCAAACACACTATTTTCAATCAATAATAACTATAGGAAAGTGATGCTAAGGACTTTTTTCATCCAATTATTTCAATTTCAAGCCATGATTAATGTTTGAATAAGTTTTAGGTTGTGTAAAGGACTTTTAGGGTTCAAGGGATTAGAATGATTGAGGGTATATGTTTTGATACCTCTCCAAGCTCATACCCTATTTGTACATAGGGAAAAATGTGCTCCCATAGCTAAGCCAAAGAGCATAGTCAACTAGCTTGGAGTATATCAATGGTTGTAAGGTACTTATAAAATTTGGAAAGATTAAACATGTTTTAGGACCTTAGTGTATGCATTAGGAGTCTTTTGTCATTGTGATCACTCATGAAATCCATGGAGATAACCTACAGGTAAGGTTCAAGATAAACTATCTTAATCATGGAGTGACTCATCATAACAAGAGCTAGGATGGGTATGAAAGAATTAAATAGTGAGAGATATAATAAAAACCTTGTTCCAAATCAAGGGATCCATGAGAGGTCTAACCAACATCATGAACACCTTAGTTGACCCTAAATCACCACCTAAAGTCCTGTACAGATTGAGATAGGTGTGGGTGGGAGATAGCGATTTCAATGATGCTAATGTTATACAAAGTGAGTAAATGAGTTAAAATTCCTATGAAATTAGTATGGATACTTAAATAGGTTTTAAATAATTTAATTTGAGACTCAAAAATACATCAACACCTTTAAGTCAATAGGTAGGGGGTCTCAGCTTAGTTGGTCAAGGGTCCATTTTGGTTATGAAGTGCAAAGATATAGGGAATGGAAGTTTAATAAAGATAAATATAATGAATAATAAATTTAATGAGAATTTAACATATGTATTAATACCTTTCTCAAGGAATTAACAAGCCTTCATAAGGTTTCAGACCTCTGTTCTCACATACAATAGGGTTCAAGCAAATGTAGGTCTAGATGGAGCATTGACTATCTAGAGAGGAAAAGAAGGTTAAGTTTATTATAAAATGATTAATTATGATACAATATATGAACTAATGTGATTAATAACCTCCAAATATTTCCAAACATCTTTCTCACTTGGTAAATGGACTACAATCTGTACAAGCAGGCTAGGAAACCCTTGGTCCAAAAGGTAAGCATAGGACATCCACTAAAGGAAAAGGTTTTGAATGGTTTAAAAAGTTTAATAAGAAATAATTCAAGGTTATAATCATGAATAGGTATCTTATAGACATAAAAATTTGTTTGGAAAGGTTACTTATAGGTGGATATGGGCAAAAATGTAAGAAAATAGGGTTTTTAACTCCCTTTTTTAAGAATATTGAGTTGGTTAGGTTCCTAAATGAGGGATTATAACCCTAAAATCTGGTAAATATCCTCATTATGACCTTATAAACCTAAAAAAAATATCACATTTCCATGGGTAATAATTCTATATCTAAATATTTTGTCTCAGACATTAACCACTCAAAAAAATTAGAACATTGGTTTGCCCAAGCAAAAGATGAAAAATGAGTGGAAGATCAAATATGGGGCCTTTGGATCTTAAAAAACATTGGGTGATGTATATGTAATGTGAAATAATTATTATATCACTCAAAAAATCTCCAATCCTTTAAAATGACCAAATTGATAATGCATACAATCCAATTTGGCATCGTTCAACTAGGCTAAGTTGACCAAAAGGGGAAAAGTGATGAAAGGGATATTTGAGAAGTTGTGTTATGTTTTTTAAAAGAATTAATGGAGTATTAAAATGTGAGATAATGTATCCTAATCATGATAAAATATATCAAATGACCCAAGCTTGTAAGGATTATGCCAAGCCCATTAGGCCTTAAGGAGACTTCAATTCAATTAGGAGTCTATACTCATTTCAAGCCCTCCATAAAACTTTATGATGATTAAGATATGTTGGTATGGGTTTTATGGAAGTGTTTACCATGTTTTTTTGTAGTAATATTCCTCAAAAGACCTTTTATTGGCTCAAAATAAACATAGACTTGACAAGATGCTTAGAAATGATTTAAATGACAACTTTGAAAAGAATTGGAAATTTCATGAACCTCTGCATGGGAGGCTGAGTTATTTGGATATGATGAATAGTGTCCTTAAGAAGCCATCATTGGAATTTGGAGATAATTACGATGTCTATTCTTTATGAAAAAATGTTAAGACCGTAAACTACCTTAAACCCTAAGAAACCCCCTTAAGGACTCAATTGGAGAAAGGCTAAAAATGGAGTATCTAGATGGGGTGGAGATGAAATGAAACATATTTGTGTCTATATAGGAATCTCCAATAATCGCACATAGGTAAAGGGGGTGTATGGAATTGTAGGCATAATATGTAAAATGTGGGTTTTCTCACCATTTTTTGTGTTTTGCAGGGTCTATGATGTTTCAAAAGGTAAAATCAACTTTTATGAGAAAATAAGGACCTATTATAAGTCCATATGGTCATTTTACCCTATGGAAAAAAAATTAAGTTTGAAAATTAAATCTCTAATTTCATCTAGTCCAAGTTGTCATAGGGAATACAAGGATGAAAAGTGCAAAAACTTCAATTGAATGTCCTATTAAGGTGAAATTGAGAGGTCTAGTTCCATCAATATTTTTTAGAAGTGTCATTCATCCCCTCCCTTGGATTTTAATGTTAAACTAAATAATATTTAAGGCCAAGTGTAAGGGGTGACTAAAAATATGGAGTTTCAAGCCTACAAGCAGTGATTACTCTTTTCTAGGAGTTTCTAAATGAGTAGGATCAGAACTAATGAAAGAAATTTCATGCATGAGGGATTTCCTCTCATCCCAATCACTAGACCTATCCCAATTTATTATGGGGTGTTAAAATAGATACAAATTATGAAGGTAGTTTTCTATGTTAGGACTGAAGGTTTAGTGCCACTTTTCATAATTCTTATGACTTGTTTGGATAATTGGACCTCTTGACATTGCATGGCTTGTCTCACATATATTATGCATGTATTTTTACTGATTTTATCAATTTTAAACATGTCCAAGTGACTTTTGGACTTCATTTCCTTTGTCTCTCTCTCAAAGGCTATAAATATGCATTCTTTTGGCTCTTTTTGGTAGCCTCCATTGGTTGATGGCAAAACTCTGGCCAAATTTGTACTTGAAAGAATCTTGAAGAAATAGAAAAGTGATTTTTACACTCACATATTGTACAATTGAGTATTGATTTTAATAATTTAGGTCTTGTCTAGTGAAAGATCATTTCTAGCATTTTACTCTTGATTGTCTACCAATTTACAGAATGGGTATTGTTACAGGTTTTTGTTAGTATTTTCTCATAAGTGTATAGGTTCCTTAGAAGTAGTCTATGATTATATCACTTCATGGAATCATCCATTACTATCCTAA
Organism: Torreya grandis; assembly: GCA_037957365.1. NCBI lineage: Eukaryota > Viridiplantae > Streptophyta > Pinopsida > Cupressales > Taxaceae > Torreya > Torreya grandis. The sequence continues at coordinate 721,766 of JARHVA010005769.1, read as the reverse complement.
GTATCAAATACCTTCTTGAATCTAACATATGAAACACTAATGTGATAATGCATTCTAAGTTGTGTGTTTTGTGTGAGAAAAGCTTTATTTGTCTTTAAGTAGTAGATATTTAGTCAAATGGGAGGATATTAAATATTGGTGCTTCACATTTTTAGTGTTTTTAGTTGTTTTCCTAATCCCTTTTCATCTACAAGTTGATAACTAAAGAATAGATTCAAAGAGTGCATCAAAGAAATTAGCCCTTCTAGAGATTCATCTCTGCACATTGCCACACATATCAAGAGGGATGTCTCCATTATACCACTTGGATGTGGAGAGCTAGGCATCTCCTCAGGGGTAAAAATCCAAGTGTCAACATGTTTGTGTTTGGTTCCTTTTACTTCCCATATCTTTGTCCCTTTTATTTTTTTTACATAGTCTAGGTAATGCCTGTGGTCCACTTCATTTGTTAGCATGGTCTGATTAAAGCTTGGTCCCTTTCTTTTACACTTAGATTAAAATTTTGCAGGTCCTTTTCCTTTGGGAATTTTTCCTACACAAAAGTCCTAGAAAAATTCAATGGTCTTGATAGAGTGTCAAGTTGAATTCTTTTGGAAAGATGTCTATTTTAATTTCTTCAAAGAAATTGTTTCAGACAAAATGTCCAAAATAATTATCTCGATGAAGACAAAAATGACTAAGTCCAAATTTATTTTGAGTAAATTGCCCATGGAAAACATCCCAAAGTAATTAATTTCAATACACAAATTGACCATGGAAAAAATCCCAAAGGTGCTCAATACTATAGAAAAATGTCTGAAATAATTATCCTATGATGATAGAATGTTGAAGACTCAATTTTTGATGGAAAAGTGCAAAGGTCAATTTTTTTTAAAGAAATTGTTTTGGAAAAAATATTTCAAATAATTCCTTTAATGAATAGAGGACCTGTGAATAAAAGTAATAGAGACAAAAAGCATTCGATAAGTGTTTTGAATACTAAAGTCCTAAATACCAAAAGGTCAAATAGAGCCAAAATGTAGACAGTTTGTTTAAAGCATTTGTACCTAGAGCTTTTGGTTTAAGCCATGGTCCTATACCCATTGATTTACATGTAGTCTAAGGATAGAATGATCTTAATAGGTTTATGTAATCTGAGTATATCAAGGTCATAGACAAGTTGGTCCAAGCACTCAAAAAAATATTGAATCTTTCAAGGAGAAAGCAAAGTTCATATCACAAGTCTAGCTACACTAGGCCATTTTGTACATCATGTATAAACAAACGGTTTGGCACCTTTATGTTTTTTTGACTCAAGATGAAATATTTCAAGAAGGTTGAATAATTAGTGTGATAGCCATGTGGACATCATTAATGGTTTCACAAACATCAAAATTAAGCTCAGTCATTATCCATTAGGGCTTAAAATTGATAGTCACATGGACACTGTTGATGATCACATGAACATCAAATGATAGGTACATAGATGTCAAATTTAATTGATGATAAATATCCATCAAGGGATTAAATTTGATGGTCATGTAGACATCATGATGATTGCATGTAAGCTAAATGATAGGCACATAAACATCAAATTTAAGCCATGGTAACTATCAATTGGGGCTTAAATTTGGTGATTGTGTGACTGTTAAAGACATTCATGTAGACTTCAAATGAAAAGTGCATGGACATCAAATTTAAGCCATAGTGGATAGCTAATAGAATTTGAGCATTCAAATCAAGATCGATGGTGTGAGTGAGAGATGACTCATCAAATGTATCAAAACCTATAAGAAAGTGACACATGTCTAAGGAACAAAAATGGTCACATTTAAAGATAAGGAATATCATGACATGGTGAATTCCACATGGTATACACATCATATTCAAAGGTCCTATGCAAATCAGTTTGTAGATATTTTGCCATTTATAATAGATTAAGTAGGTAGGTTATAGATGAGTCATGAGAGCTCCACTATAAGTTTAAAGGAAATTTCAAGTTGATTCGATATCTACATGTCCTTTATCTAGAAGTTCATTATGATAATATTTCCCTTATATCCATGATATGTTTAAAATTTAGGAATGAAGATCGTAATTTAGCTCATAGGGTTTCTATAAACAACATAGAAGTTGAATAATTAAGAGGTCACTAGATTTTTTATAGTAAAGGAAATTAAGAGCATTTGTTAAAGTATAAATCTAAGACAAAGGAATAGTTCTCCAGACATGTCAAATGCTAATCTTAAAAGTGTGACTTTGATAAATAGACAATGCACAAATTCCATTTATAGATGTAGAAAAAAAGTATTTCATGTTTCTAATATAATTAAAGAATGAATGCCATTCTAATCTATTGGTTACTTAAAGTATAGTTAGAAGTTTGAAGCTAGATGGATGGAGCATGTATTTTTATAAATCATTAGAATAGATGGACATCTTGCAAAAAATTAGAGTAATGATAAGAACTTTGATGAAAGCTTACATAAGTAAGGGAGTTGTAAAAGTGAAACGTCTAGGCACAACACATTATATTTCAATATATCATTGCTAACCCATTATGTTCTCATTTGAGATTCCCCTATGGAAACTTATCATGGGGACCATAAGTATCCAATGCATCTTGGCAAGGTGAAAATAGGAAAAAGGGAAAATTTTTCCCCAATAGGTTCATCATTAGAATAATGCATTTATGCATTAAAAATAAAATTTTCACAAAAGGATAGATATATAAAAAGGATAAAATTGTGAAAAGAGCAAATATGTGAAAAGGAAGATTAGAGCCAAATGGGTAAAAAAGATAATTTGACATAAGTTCAACATTTTTCATCTACATTATTTGTTTTATATCCTCCATGGGAAAGATATTGGAGGTTTACAAGATCAAGATGGAACACTCCAAGGAGGATCCTTAAGTAGCCATGAATCATTAATATTATCTAGTCATCATTATAAAGTAGGTTGTTCCATGGCATGCATAAGGAAAGGGTAACTATCCAAGAAGTTCCCATCTATCCAAGTAAACGATCAAAGGGATATTTAGGTATTTCCACATCAAGACAAAGTTTGTTTGGCCTCCTTCAGGAGTATTCTCTTTCGAGCTCATTTGAAAATGTATTTTCAGTGAAAAGATCAAATGCTATGCTCTAAATCTTGATCATTCCTTATAGAGGTAGTTGGAGTAATGATGTTCCTTGTAAATACATGAATATTCCAAGCATGATAAAAGATTATTCTAGTTAGGAGCATCTTGGTGGAACTTTGGAGTTTGAAACTTACAACCCTTTTTCTTAGATAAAAAATGAGTCAAAGAATGTATAAATAGGGTTTTATTTCTCTATTTTGAGGTTGGTTGGCCATTTTATTGGTCATTATGTTGGTCTATGTATTCCTTAGTATATGATCTTCCACTTTTTGTGATTATTATTATGTGCACTTTCACTCTCTTGATAAGGTGGTTGCATCTCTACAACCATTAGAAAGCTCTAGGAGCATATCTATATATCTCCCCTATCTAACATGTAGCAAATCCACCATGCTTGTCCCTATGGCAACATTTTGAAACATTGGTGTATGTAATATATTCTTTTAGGATAATTAAAATGCATGTGGTTCTCTACTATTTTCTATTTATGAAGTTCAATAATATGTTTTACAAATGTTGTTGATTGGACATCCAATTCTCTACTCATTATTGGTTGTCATCTTGCACTTAAAACTAGATTATAAATCCCTTTCTGTGTTATATTTGGAAATATGTTGTTGAATAATTTGGTAGGGTACCCTAGGTTGATGGATTTAATTCAAAAAGGCAAATCACTCTTGGCAGTTTCGTTAACTTAAATTTAAGTTTTTTGCATCTTTACAATAGGTGATGTCATGAATGTTGAAAGAATCTCTACTATTTGAAGCCCACTAGTGCACCATCCTCCCTTTTTATAAATATATAACTATCCTACCCTATCCTAACCAAAAAATAATACACCCAACCACATATTATAAGTTTTATTTCCTAAAATATACATAAATATTATCTACTTAACATGTGTCTATATTTTGTGTTTTAAAGCTTAACACTACAGTCTTCCTTTCAATCCCTTGTTGTTGAGAAACTATTTCTAATTAAGGTTGTAATCACTTTTATATTTGTATTTAGTATCTTTTATCTAACTTATAACATTTTATCATTTTGTGTGATAACCTTTTCTAGGTGGAGTGAACAAGTTTGGTTGTGTTCTAGTCAGATTCACACCACATTGTACTGATAATCCCCATGGAGTTTGAATTTTAAAATATATCCATGTGAGCAAGCTACCCCATAGGTCATTTCACCTTTGTTTAGGCAGAGCCAAAATTTGTAGGGGCTGACCATGCCCTTTGTAGGTGGCTCTCAATCATTTTCTACATCTAGTTAATTCTTGATGCCAAACCCATCCCTGGATATAACGACATACTAGTAGGTTTGTCATCATTGTTTGTGATTTTATTCAAGTTTTCATGGCTGAGAATATGAGGTTTACAATTAGAAACCAACATACCCTATTGGAGTCCATAGTTAGACTATAAAAAATTCATGATCCTTACAAAAATTCATGAACTCATTAGTGTTATACTCTCCCCCTCTATATGTCATCTAAATATTGATTTATTGGAAACTTTTATTCTCCACAATGTTCTTGAATTTATTAAAAATTTCAAAATCATATAATTTATTCTTCAAAAAATACACCCATATCTTCTGGCTAAAATCATCTATGAATGTCATGAAGTAAACATTCGTGGATAGGGAGGGGGTATTCATTAGACCACACAAGTTTTAATGGATTATCTCTAAAAACTATTTGTATTTACATGCATTACCCATAGGAAATACACTCTTATGTTTCTTCTCTAAAATTCATGAACTCATTAGAGATATACTCTGCCCCTCTATCCATTCTCAGAATCTTGATGTAGTGGCTACGTTGTTTCTCCACCATGGTCTTAAATTGATTGAAGGTCTTAAATACATTTGATTTATTCTTAAAAAAGAAACCCATATCTTTTATTTGAAATAATTTATGAGAATCATGAATTAGAATTTATCAAATAGGGATGGGGTCTTCATTGGACTACACAAGTCTGAATGGATTATCTCTAAATAAGTTTTGTCTCTCCATGCTTTACCCAAGGGAAATGCACTCCAATTTTCATTCCCAAATATGCATCCTTCACACATTTTGTTTGTTTTTTATATAATGAGAAGCCCTCTCACTATCTGCTTCTTGTGAAGAATTTTCAACCCTAAAAGGCTCAAATTCCCATATCTCACATGCCATAGAGTATACTCATCTACTATAGTTTTGAATGTTGTTACGATCTCACTTTGCATTCTAAACAAAAACATCTGATTGATTGTGATCTTAACCATTTCAATTTACTTATTTCAACCACGCTGATGAAATATTACGCATTTACCATTCTCAAATATAACCTTGTATCTCTTTTAGACATGATATACAATGTTAATAAGGTTTTGTTTCAATGCAGGCACATAGTAAACATATTGAATTTGTATTTTATCTCCTTGATTAGTATGAATAGATATGTTGACTTTGTCCATGATGAGAACCTTCTAAATTTTTCCCATATTTACTTCTAATTTTATTAAGTCATCAATGTGGTTAAACATATCCTTAATTCCACTCATGTATTTTATACAAGACTATCTATGTACCATATCTTTTTACCATTTTGCTCCATAATGTTGCATGCTATGAACAAGTTTTCACTTTTAGCATTCCTATTACGTTCAACCTCTTGTGTTTTGGATAAATTTTAATTATTATATTCATATCATACTCCTTTATACACTCACTATAATAGTTTCCATACCTTTTACAATAATAGAATTGGACGTTAGAATTATCATACCTTTGTGTAGATCTTACAATATAAGTATTGTTGGTACTTCTTCTTCCTCTTATATGTGACTCTTGATGGCCATACCTTCCACCTTATTGACTACTATAAAATCTTCATCTTTTATTTTATCCTCTCCCCATTATTCTCATATTCACATTGTTATTGAATGCTTACTCATTGGAGGAGGTGACTGACCTATTCATCCTTTATTTATAGGTTTGAAAGGAGCCCATTAACTCATCTATTATAATTTGCCTCAAATAATTTGACTCTTATAGTTCAACCACAATAGGGTCAAATCTGATTTGAAGGATCTTCAACACCTTGTCTATGATATTATGATGTTTAAGGGTATCACTACATATCTTCATTTGATTGACAATATTAATTTTACTTCTAAAAAAGTCATTGATAAATTCATTATCTTTCATTTTTAGGGTCTAAAATTCCCTTATTAAGAGTTGAAACTTGACAAGCTTTACCTTCTAACTCTATTGATAGGAATTTTGAATAATATTCACTTATTTAGAATGGACAGTTTTTGATGTCCTAGGTAATATTAAATTAGCTAGTGCCATTTGTATGTAGTTGAGTGCTTTAACATTATCTCTCATATTCTCTTTCAATGGATTCCTTTATTCTTAGGTTAATACATTGAAGGTTGATAGATATGTAATATCATTATATCCACCTTAAACCAACTCCCATAGCTATTGAGAGTTGAATATGGTCTTCATTTTGATGCTCCACACATCATATTTATTTCCATAAAATATAGGTGGCCACTAGCATGAACCAAAAATACCTAGTGCCATGTATAAATGTGATTACAAACTAAGGGATATGATACTAGTTGTTGGTATAAAAATAGAATGTGAAGGCCTAGGTGGATAAGGGAAGAAAAATAAATTAAAATTTACACTAATCCCAAAGCTTGACACAAGTGCCCTAAATACATAAAATGATCATGCAAGAAGGATATAACATGGGAGGGTAGAGTATTAGCATTAAAACTTATCAAAATGCATATATTAATTTGTTCTTAAAACTATAACACAAATGAATTTGATGCATAAATTTACATAACTATAGTTGTTTGAAAATGATTACAAAAACTTTTATACTTTATTTTTATTCTACTAACTATATTTATTCTTTTGCCTGCTCTGTTTCATATTGTTATCTATTTATCTTCTTATTTTTCTCTATTATTTTCTTCCCCTATTTTCTATAGACTATTGTTACATTATATCTTATTTTATTCTTTTTCTCTAGTCTGATGTTATTTATCTGACTTACATAGTCCATTGTTGTGTTAATCTACTTCATTTAGGTTGTAATTCTACATTCTCCAGGCACTTTCTTTACTGCTACTCTTTTTTACAAGATATTTCTCTATTTTTATGACTACTATTGTCATGGTAATCAAATATTTATACCCTTCCTATATATTCTCATCTTATTTTATCTTTTACTAATTGTCCTTCCACCTACCACTTTATTTTCCCTCCAAACACCAAACAACTCCTAAAAAATTCAAATTCAAATTATTGTAATAAAGATGGTTGTTGAGGGGGAACTCTAAAGATGAGTTAGGGTTAGGTGAGGGAAATAATAATTTATTTTAATACATGAAAATGGTTAGTTGAAGTAAAATTTCACTCAATTTCATATTGGGAGATAATTTTAGTGTACCCTTGAATGTACGATAGTGGCCTTTGAGGTATATTTTATGACATACCTTTAAGGGTCTTGAAATATCTTTATGGGTAATTTGAATGTATCTCTTTGGAGATACCTTGAAGGATAAATCCACTCTTCTATATGTTTGAAAGGTATCTCTTAAGAGATACCTTGAATATATTACAATGCCCTTCAGGTTATCACCTAGTAGTCCCTTCAAGGTGAAGGAATATTTCTTGATGTGCAAATGGAAAATGCCAAACCATGAGGCTAAAATGCATAATACAAATGTATAAACTCCAAAGTGTCAAATTTTCTATATCACACTAATAATCAAATATAGTTTACTCAAATATGCAAATTCAAAGGTTACCCAATTGTTAGACTATTATTGCACATCTTTAAGAAGGATTATGATAAGAATGCAAAATATATTCAAATTATCTATATCTTAAAATTAATGACTATTTAAAATGGATAACTAATTCCAAAATAGAATTACTAAGTTATAATAACAATATAATGTCTCAACTAATACACATAATTAGAAAAGAATCAAGATTTGCACATAAAGACAAAATCAAGGAAGACTCTTTCAGATTTCCTATTAATATAAACAATAAAAATTCTCAACTATTTTGGACTAGGAGGTTACATGTATTTATAAGCTTAGGACGGGAAGGCCTCATCTCTTCAAGCTTAGCCTAAAATTACAAGTCTAAAAATAGTCATAGACTCAATATAATGAAAAAGATTCATGCATAATGGAAGTGTTTAAACATAGAATCTATAATAAAAATAAAATATTTATGTACAATAAATCATTTAATAATTACATTTCCACCTTAAAAATGCATGCACGTATATTATCATTTCAAAACATGGTGTTGATGTGGCACTAGTAGTTGGAAGAGTTAAAGAAGAAACTATAGTTGCCATAAGAGTAACTGTGGGTGAAATGAACACTAGACCTATTGGATTTTGCATTATTTTAAACCTATAAAATGAAGAGCCTTGATATTTTTAAGCAACACTTATAGTTGGTTGTGTAACTAAAATGAATAATAAAGTTCTCATTTTTTTAAGTTACTCTAATAATACACCCCTACCTCAAATTCTTTGTTTATAATATCAAATTTTAGCAAGGAAGGATTAAGAATTCTACATTCTTCATCCATTAACCTACCTTTCTCTTACTCTATGATATTAAATCCATTTACTATGGCTTTAGTCTTAGTTACTCTACTCTTAGCAAAATTGACCAGGTGTAAAACCTCATTATTGGTTTTGTAGATGGTTTCCTCCACCTCCTTATTAAAATTGTCTACTATTGCATGAAGGAGGCTCCCAAAATTAAGCCTATTCACCAACTCACCAATAGGAGTAATCACCTAAGTGACCCTTATATCTACTAAAATTTCTAAGGCCTTGCTCTCATATCTGGTAAAATGTCACAACAATGGCTTCAACTGATTAAACCAACCAATAGAGGCATCTCTTTTCACAATGACATAATTCAAGAACCATGTCACATCCATACTAGACATTAAATTTAAATTGTTGAAAAATTTATTACTTGAACACAAAATTAATAAATTAAACCTATTTTCCAATTCTTTCATTTGGTTCCATAGCTTGGTGATGTTTACTTGGTTAGGTTGGGCAACTACACTAGATTTTTGAATATTATACAAAATATCATAAAACTTATTGGCTGCATTATGCACATCATGAATAATTTCCTAAGGGGCCTAGGTGATTTACATTTTTTACACCTTATCAATTCCTCCTCAATATTTTGTTGCATTTCCTTCAAGGAATCCCCTCTCAAATCAACAAATTCATTGAAATTCTCAATATATTTTGTAGTGTCCCTTAGGTTCTTCTAAGGTTTATTTATAAGAGGAAAAATATTTTCTCTTTGCTAAAAATACATTTCCTCACCTGTACATGAGCACAATGCCTTCCTCTTTCTAACCCTCTAAATTTAACCACTTTTCTTATCAAACTTTGGGGTGACTGTGGGTGATTTAGTTAAACTAGATTTCGTCATTCATGCTTGGATTCTTGCATCTCTTTCACCCATTGGGAAACTATGAGAACCCCAAATTTTTTTAATTAGAGTTAGGCCTTGAGATAAAAAAGGTGGAATCATAGAACGAGGTGTAATTAATAGAGTAATTATGGAAGTATTAATTATAGTGGGAAATAGTAAAGGTTAGTGGACAATTCTCTCCCCTGGATATAGCTCTCTTATTTGTGAGATCTTAGCTATATACCTAACCAAAATAGGGTTCTCTCCACTATCATTATGGTTGAGGATACTAGTGAGGCATATGGAATGGTAACTATAGTTGACACCAACATTATTTTTTAAATGGGTGGGCTCTGAGGATTAAAAATAGACACAGTTGCCTAGTCTAAAAAATAAACCCTCTTCTCTGGGATCTTTATTGACTAAGAGGAAAGAATTGATTAATCCTTAGGAGTTAAAAATGAAAAACTTTGAGATATAAAGAAACATAGACTTACAAATGGGGTTTTAACATTAATAGATGAATAAATAGTAGAAGATACTAACTCAATAATCCTTTGGCTTAGTTGTTCTATGAGGACTTATTGCTCTCCTAGACTCAAAGTTTTAGGTTTCTCAAACTCTACCTCTTCATTCTCTAAGTGAGTCTATTCAATATTTTACTTCTTTGATTCATTTGTTTTCTTAGAATTATATTCTTAATATTCATTATCAGGATAATTAACCAATGTTATTAGTTCTATTTTTTTTTTCCATAGGTAGCCCTCCCTAAGTTTCTCCTTCATTTTCTATTTGAGCTTCCTTTAGTTTTTCCCTCTTGTGAGACTCCTTAATAGCAGATAGACCAATAGATGGTATTTATTCCAAAGAGATGATCTACGTAAGTGTAGGATAATCATTGGTCTTCCTATGGTAATTGATAATGGGGGGAGTGGAAGGTGGAATAGAAGCTGACACAACTAAAGAAATAGTAGTGGAGAGAAGCTTCAAAGGTTATGGTGGTGAAGGCATGATAAAAGTTATTGTATGTGGGATGAAAGGTGTTTGGAGGTGAAATGGTATAGGTACCATGAGTAAAGTTATCCTCACTAATGGATGTAAGTGATGAAGGTCTACCCATAGTAGATGTGGGAAAATAAGCAATAGTTCAATGGAAGAGAAAGAATCTTGCAATAAATCTGAAAGACTCACCTAGGTCACATTTGTTAAGGGGGAAAAATTCATCACAAAACTGTTCTTCCTTTCTTCACCTAAATAATTTTCCAACCTATCTCTTCTAGTTTTTATTCCCAAAACTTAGGTGTCAAGAGATGTTATTGAGGAAGTGACTTGGGGACTAGGAAGACCTTAAGAATATCCCTTCTGATATGAGGATTATATTCTCTTTAGACACAAAAGTTTGTTGGATGCTCATCTATAATATCTTGTAAAGGAGAAGGAGGATGATCCTATTACTAAGAGACATGAGTCTGGGATGGTGGCCACTAGTTATTTAATGCCCTCTCAAATTCTAACTTGATGTCTTGAGGATTATAGTGTAATATCTGAGCCTAAACCATGGAAATTGACATATCCTTCATATTATTCCATATGGCCAAATCATCAGGCACATTTTGGAATATAGGATCATGGTCATACTCCTCATGACCATAACAAATGTGCATCTTATTATTCTCTTGAAGATGTTGATGGTATCCCCTATCCTCTATCCCTTTTCATCAAATCCCATTATTTGAATGGTGCTAATTTCAAATTGTAATTGCTCCTAATTTTGTTTTCCTAGTTGAAATGTGATCTTACCACATACTAGATTTAGCTGATGTTCATGGGAGTCTTAAAATTATAATACATATGCCTCTGACATTATTTCTCATCAATATTATTATAAACTCAAAAAGCTTATTCTTGTTCATCAATATTATCTAAAACATGTTGTGGTAGCTATAAGGGAGAATTCCTTATCCCTTCAATCTAAATGATAGTAACATATGGATAGAACTAGTAGTCTTCCCATTTATGGAGTGTCCTCAGTATGTTCTTGGACAACATGGGCATATATTTCCCATAGATTTCATGATATATCTAATGGTAAAATTCATTGCAATTTTTTTTATTTCATACCAGTATCTGTGAATGAACATAAATGAATGTTCACCACTTATTTTAGCCATATATTCTTTTGAGGGTTGCCACAAATCATCATAGCTTTTGTAAACAACTAGCATAAGAACATCCAATAGATAGGACATCATATAAAAAATACCATCTGATGGCCTTTTGTCTAGATAGAACATTTGGGACTTCAGTCTGGCATAGATAATTTCTCCTAGTGTAACTAATTGATTAGAGGTCAATAAAATGTCCAACAACAAAACCCACTAAATTTGAACATACGAAATAATCAAAAAGCCACACAGTCTATTTAATATATCCATTGTTATCCTAAACCTATGACTAAATTTAATTATACAATTATATGCAATGCCCCATTTGTGATTCAATTTTTGTCCCTTGACAACCCCATCTTTTAATTTCCCCTCTACAATGTTTTGTTTAAGCTAGACATTAGCCTATTTTTTATTATAGGCTCTTTTAGGGGAAGGTAACATAAGATACCTCATAAAATCCTTACCCAAAATGTATAGAATGCTTTATTATTTTTCCTAAAATATAATCAATCACAAGTAAAAGTGCCATTCAAAAAGAAAAATTGATAAGGTATATGCATGGAATTAACTCTAGTTTGATAGCTATTTGATGAAGAACCTGCACCTTGATGGGAAGTAAGTAATCGATGTACTAATTTTGGGCTAATACGATTCTTAATTAAGATGAGTATGCCATTATTAATTTTACCTTGTCTTATAGTGTATAATAATGGTGGAATTTGAAATCTAAAGCACTTTTATTAAACATTGTATTGGTGTAGTCAGTCATGCCAATGAAATAATATAGAGAAGGGACAGTTGATTATTTGGAAGTTGATCTAAATTTTGAACTAGATGTATGCATCTAGTTTTGTCAAAATATTAGTTCAAATTCACAAACACCTCTAATGAATTATGGATTTTGAATGTAATATAACTTAAATGCATAGTGTTCACTTGAGAATAATGGTTAAGTGAATTCCCCTTCAACACACACACACACACACACACACACACACACACACACACACACACACACACACACACACACACACACACACACACACACACACACACACACACACACACACACACACACACACACACACACACACACACACACACACACACACACACACACACACACACACACACACACACACACACACACAACACACACACACACACACACACACACACACACACACACACACACACACACACACACACACACACACACACACACACACACACACACACACACACACACACACACACACACACACACACACACACACACACACACAAATATCATTTAAAATATTTGAGCATTGAATGTATACATGTGACATTAATGGAGATACTATCTTTTTATTTCAGTCCATGTTTTATTATGAAAATGCCACTTAGATTTTGTGGGTTCAATTAACTACTATATGGAAAACCTTCATTAACTCTGAATGTTCAATCATTGACTTTAATACAATTGTCAATGATGATTACTGCATACTCAGGGTTGGTGTTTCTAGATGATGACATGTGTCAACTCATTGTTAATTTCTCAATTTGTAACTTTTACTAAAATTGAACTTTTTATATTCGTAAGATGATGAAATCATGCCATGTGTTGAGATCTCAATGTCTTAAAGATAACATAAGTTTGAGGTATTACAAGATAAACTAGATAACTATTTAATCTTTAGTGAGCCTATTTTATCAAAGGTATGCTAAGTGTCATACGTATGGGAATCTGATAGTACCAAAATATGAGGTGAAAATATTTTTAAAATTAAACCTTATCAATTAACTATTGAATTTATGTTTCTCCATAATACCTTGAAAAACACTTAAAACTTTAGGTACCTTATAATGCTTTCATGGGTAACGTGAAGGTATCTCTTAGGAGATACCTTGAATCCTCTATTGTGCATGTTTGAAAGGTATCTCCTATGAGATACCTTGAAGGTATGATTAAACGTATTATAAATCAAAATTGAAATTTAGTAGGAGTTCCACATCATTAACCTCTAATAATTGTCATTTCATCACTTTTTTAGCTTTAGTTTACTAAGTAATGAATCTTTTGGTAGTCATAAATCTAGAGTCAGGGTATAAAACTATTTGTGAGCATACCATAAAAAATTTCTAAACATTTTTTTCAAACACCAAAACATGTATAACTCTTCCAATAGGAAAGATCACCAAAGACCTAAATATGTTTGAGGGACCTACCAAGCAAAACTACCAAAGAAATCTTTTCAAAGAACTAGATAAATCAAAGTCTAAAATTAGAGACTTGCTTCTTGAAGAATAGTGGCCAAAGAGTAAGTTTTGAATATTTATAATTCATGTTGAATGTAGGTTCAAGTCTTGTAACCTAAATTATTGAATACTCTATTCTAAAAAAATCCTCTAAAGGAAAACTCTAAAGAAATAAATTCCTATGGGATATGTAGAGTTCAAAGTGATAAAGACCAAAATGCATTAGAGGGATTCATCGAGTAAAATTATAGAACAAAATCCCTTAAGGAGTGCCACCTGGGAGGTCCCTAGAGTGTGGGATCACTGAACACTTAAAACTAAAGATTCATTTTAATACCTTCATGGGTAATATAAATGTATCTCATAAGATATATACCTTGAGTCCACTATTGCACATTTTTGAAAGGTATCTCCTAGGAGATATCTTGAAGGTATTATAATGCACTTCAAGGTATCACCTATTAGTGAATTTAAAGTGAATTAAAATTACACTCATGTGCATGTTAAAGGTATCTCCTAGGACATACATTCAAAATCCCTAATGCCCTTTGAGGTATCTTCAATGAACTCATTTTAATGAAATGATGTCTATTGTCATACTTTTTTGGATTTGAGAGAATTAAAATATAAGGTGCAAAGCTTTTTAAATTTATCAAAGAATTTTTGAAACCTATGTAATACCTTCATGGATAATTTTAAAGTATCTCCTAGGAGATACCTTGAAGGTAATCTTGAAGCTATTACAAGGCCCTTAAATTAGTGCCTTCAAGGAGAAGGAAAATTCCACTTTTTGTTTATATGGGTGTTATGCACCAACAAAAGTTTAAATGAGGTAGCCTCTAAAATTTTATGATCTCAATGGATGTGAAATCCAATCTAGGGCATGAGTTATAGGTATGGCTTAAATAACCCTATGGTGGAATAACAAGCAGAACATGGAGGTTGTTAACTAGGTTTTCTTGTAGTGAAATGACTCATAGTGGATAAGTCAAACCTAAGTGGGTGAGATGGATGGATGATAACTAATATAGAGTGGGAAGATCTTAGTCAAATAGACCTTTCTCCTTTTCAACCTAATGTGAGCACATTCAACCAATGACTAATAGATCCCTATAAAATCCCATTTAAAGATCATTTATAAAGGGTTGGCAATTATAACTAAGCAAAAAAATACAAGCAAGAATACTCAAGCAATATTATATATTTTTGCATACATGTAGCCAACACACTTACAAATTCATCCAAATCCTTACACCAATCCCTAGCCACCTCAATCACATCTAGTTTAGTATTATTCATCAACATATACATAATTTCACAAACCACATCAAGTGCGAGAACTTCATATGTCTTGATCCCTCTTTAGAGTATTGCTATATAGGCAGCATGCACACACATAGGGTGTGAAGCACGTCCAATGCGTATTACACATACTAAACCACCCCCCCTCCTCTTTCTCAAAATTGGTCAAAGCACAATTGAAGATAGGGTTTGAAGAAAGAATCTACTCTATAGGGAGCTATACAGACTGCTAACTATTGAAACTTCAAAAATAGGGTCACATAGACATAAAAAAAAAACTAAGAAAGCTCAGATCCTCAAGAAAATAGTGGTAGATGTAGAATATAGAACTGGTGACACTATTCTCTAGTTCTAGTGTTCCTATCCAATCACAAAATAAAGTTTAGATATTAGTTTGTGATAGTGTGTTAGTCCTGCATAGTGAATTCTAACCTCTATCTTAGTTAGATCAATCAATTTCCAACTAAGTTTTATTTTCTTCTCCTTATTACTATTTTTAGAAAATTTCAAATTGCAATTAATTTACAAAAATTAGTAGCTTAATTCTTGATTATTTATTTACTAATTTTACTACACAGATCCTTTAACTAAATTAGGAAAAATACACCAATATTCAATAAATTGTTAAATCATTTGGTGAACCTAACTTACTTTGTTTGCACATAAAAACCCTAGGGTAAATTTCCTACTAATTTTTCATATATTTTTCTAATTTTCTACTGACACAATAAAAATAGAAATTAGCATTAAATTTAAAATTTTATAGTAATTTTAAAATATTTTTCTTTCAAACCCTAGTTGCCCATACTAGGTCCTCATATTTTTATAATAATTTTCCAATCATTTTTTAATTTTTAATAGCATATTGAAATCAAAAAATCCATTCAAATTTCAAAAATTCATAGTAATTTGTCAAAATATTTATTTTTCAAAACCCTAGTTACATCTACTAGGTCCTATTAAATCACTAATTTTGCAATCAATTTCTAATTTTTTACTTGCATATCTAATTTAAAAATTCACTTTCAATGTCCAATTTTCATAGTAAATTTTCAAATAATTATCTATTAAAACTCTAGGTTCCCTAACTAGGTCCCATTGCTTCTTGAGGTATTATCACCTTACATGTTTGTGCGCTTCGTATCCTTTTTATGTAATTTTTAATTAACTATTTTTAGGACTTTGCATTTCTTATAATCAGTATTTTATTCATATCTCAGTTTTCCTATTAAAATTTTTTGGAAAAAAATCAATCAAATTTCAACTTGTTTTCCTACTTTACCAATGGCCCAATATACTGGTTTTGATGAAACTGATAAGAGAGAACTTCAAGAACTCTTAACTAAACATCTTGACATGAAATATGGCATGCTTAAAATACTACAAGAAGAAAAACAAATAGTAAATAATGGTCAATCTTCTCAAACCATAGAGAAACCAGTTACAAATGATACTATAGGGGCAATTATGTCTCAATAACCCCTTATAGTAGCCCAAACTTCTTCTTTACCACTAGCTACAAATAGTACATCTTTGTCATAGCCCTTATTTAAGAGATAAAATATCTTCAATCCAAGGTGCTACATCTTGATCATGTTGCCTCTAGACCTACACAGGCTTTGGATTCTTTTGCTCTTTTGCATATACCATTGGCCTGTCACATTGCTTCTACACCTTTGCCATAAGGTTTTATTCAACCCAATCTTACTCTGTATGATGGAAAGGGTGATCCAATGACAAATTTGAGAGATTTTAACATAGTGTGTTTGGAATATATACCAAATGATTGGCTACTTACCAAGCTATTTCCATGAAGTCTAAAGGATTATGTTACACAATGGTTTTATAGTCTACCCAATCAATCAGTCAATGTATTCAATCCCTTAGATGACATGTTCCTATCTCATTTCAGCATTAACATTGGTGATAATATTTCCTATGCCTAAGTTTCCAAATAGAAACAAACGTCAAATGACCATCTCAAAGATTATGTTATATGATATAAGACTATTTTGGCTAAGATAACTAGCCCCATGGACAATCAAGAGTTACAAGATCTTTTTAAATAAATTCTTCTACCAACTTTGCATGAATCAATCATGTTCAAAATATTCTCTTCCTTCACTAAATTTTTTCACACACTAAAGGAATGAGAATTCAAACTAATTTGAATGGGCAAACTCAAATACAAAAGTATCTTAGACATAAAAAATAAGAGTAACAATAAAGTACCATACAATGTCAAGGTCAATAATAACAATATTTAGAATCAATCGACAGTTAATACAGTTTCCAAGCCCCCTCAATGAGTGATTTTGTCATCACCTCCTTGATGAACCTTCAAAAATCTATCAGTTTCTCCAGCTAGAGTTTTATATTAGCTATTAGAATATAACATCATAACTATCCCTCCTAGTCAATGAGTTGACCCAACAAATCTTATTCCATGAGGATATGATCAACATGCATTTTTTGAGTTTCATAAGGCACCAAGCCATACAACAAATAGATGCATTAGTTTGAGATACAAGATATAGGATTTGATAGTTGGAAATAATATTGATCTTAGCACTTTAGTTGAGCCTCCTTAGGCAAAAAAAACATAGGATAAAGATTTGAAAATCTTTTTAGATCATTTTCCATAGCATTCCAAATAGGATACAAGGGACACATCAGGGGTTCACCATTCATATCATGCACATCCATCACCAGATACATATAGGGCACCTTTAGTTGAGACACATCCTTTGAGCAACATGATTGGTGTATACAATTTTAGAGTTTCAACTAGACCTTCTATCTCCTTCTCAGAGCAAGAGATTGTTGAGGATGATTCATATTATCATGCACTCTTTATCATATCTTACATTCATAATCATCCTATTCATAGTGTTTTCATAGATAATGGATCTAGTGTGAACATGTGCATTATGAAATTATTATAGCATTTGGGATATTCAGAGTAGGATATTACCTTGATGAATATAGTTATCAACAAATTTAGTGGGCACACAAAAAGTTCATTGGGTGAGATTGTACTTCCCCTATTAGTTGGCCTAACACACATGGGTACACCATTCACAATAGTTCCCAGTGTAAGATTTTTTGATATGTTACTTAGTCAATGATGGATCTAGAGACTTTGAGTATTAACTTCTATAGTTAATATATGCATGAAACTCATTCACACTAATCAGGTTGTTATAGTTGGTGGAGCTCCATATGAGTTACCACTCCCCACTTCAGAGCCATCTTCTACTTTATATTTAGTAGTTTTAGTTTTACCATCAAATCCAATTTTGCCACAAATTTTAGTTTTGCCACTAGTTATAGTTCTTCCTCGTATTTCAATTCAGACATAGTTGAGGCATCCATCACCAGCACAAAGAGTTCACACACCTCCACATCTTTAGGATTCTAGACAACTTTCAACTATAGTGTTCACAGCTAGGGTAGTATCATTGAGATATCATGCATCTACTCATAGATCACATGTTCAGAGAAATCCTCCTACTACTAGATGGGTCCCTAAGAGCCCTATAGTTGTATCCAATTCTCAGAGTTACAAGGGGATATCATACATGGTTTCTAATTCAAAGATTTCAAAGCATTTATAACATATATAGCTTTCAAATCCATAGTCTTAGGATTTCCATCATGCTTCATGATCACACATGATTCCTCCCCTTGATACAAGACACCATGATAGGGAGTCTCTAATGAGACTTATTAATTAGTGTCATCCCTTCCTAGTTTACATATACATTGTTTATTATTATTTATTGTATATAGCTTATATCAAAAATACCAAAAACAATACAAAAACATTCAAACATTTCAAAATACAAAAAACATCAAATAATCTAAAAACATAAAAAATATTTTGATTATATTCATCATCCATGCTTTACATTTCTACTATCAGATAGACTTAAATTTACTATTTAACACTATTGTTTGTCAATTTATCTACATTACCATGCTTCACTTGATCTTATTTTAGTATGTGTAGTGAAATTTAGATCCTTGATTTCTTCACTCTACCCATTGAGGGGGCATCCTACATCTACATTTAAGACACACATTGATATGCATACCCATTGGGGGAATCTTATACATGACTACGCTATACAAGTTATGTCATTCCTACATCACACACTCTAGCTATCATATTGATGTACATTACTTACTAGATTACATAGATTACTCTATCAATGCCCTCTAGTATATGGAACTTATGTATATATTAGCATATACATAGTCTTGTAATAACATGTCTTTCATACCTTCACATTATTCCTTTGATTAGTTATATCAAGATTGTTTTTCTAGTTCTTGCATGCTTTCTTTTATTTCTTAGCATTAGCTTGATGTGATTGCATTTTCATGTTCTTATTTTTCTCTTGTATATGACTTAGGACATTTTCTAATGTCCTTTGTTTCTATTAATGTATGTGTCTTTAGACATTTGCCAATGTCCCTTATCTTTACTCTTATATATGATTGTGACCCTCATGACAACCCTTGCTTGTTTCAATTATGTGTATTCAACATTTGAACATGCCTTATATGTTTTCCTTCTAGTTTGAGTGGCATATGCCCATGCCCCTTATTTGTGTGGCCCCTTGGCCACCCTTGTATAATTATTACTTATTTCCTTGTGTGCTTATTACTTGTTTGTTTCTCATTGTTTGAAATGCTATGATCCACATCATGCATTATATTAATTTATTGGATGCCATGATGGATGTCATGCTTCATCCCTTCGAATAACAACTAATAACTAATAACTAACAACTAACCAAACTTTATTTTTTTAATTTAATACATCATACATGTTATTACATTGCTTTATCCATCTAGGCATACCCATGTTGACCTAATAATATCTTAATACAAATCATGTTATATCTTGAGATATATTTTTTATTATCATTATTATATCATGTATCTTTATAACATAACACACCTATAGGGATCTTTCTTTTGAGGGCATTCATTTTAAGTTCTTCATTCCTACCCTCGAAAAAGGGGACAACAAAAAAGGTTTTTTGTCATAGAAATCCTAGATCTTAACAGTTGAAACAACATGTTTTAGGGCACTCAAAACAATAACCATACATCAAACCAGTTAGAATAGACAAGATAGATAGTCAATAATCTAGAGCAATTACCATATTTGTCGATGCCACTAGTGTGTACTTTCAGTGCTCCTATCTAAACAATAGAAAAACAAAACTTTCTAGAAGTAGGTACAAAATTAGGTTCTACTACAATTTTGCACAACCAAACTAGCTCAGAATCAACAGTTTTCAATACACTTTCACTTAGAGAATCCAAATATAAGGGACATCATGCACATCATGATGGCTCTCATTTTTAGTTTTAGATATGGTAGTTGATATAACTTCTAGATCAGATTCCATGTTTTAGACACCAGTGATTAGTGGCAATGTGCATGACACATTTCTTTTCTTTTCTTTTTGAGTTCAGTATTACCCAGGCATTCTTAGTAGTTGTGTGAATTATTCCATCTATAGATGGTTGGAATTATTTTGAAATGGCTTTCATACAAACCTATCTTCCACATCTCTTAAGTTTTTGAGTTATTGAGTGGCTTTCATATAAGCCTAGTGCACCAATTTCAGAGTGGCTTTCATACAAACCTAATCTCCATCTTTTAGAATAGCCAAGAGTGGCCTTGTTTATAGCATACATTTGGATATCTATTCCAACATTGTTAGATCATAGTACATTCATGGGATTCAATACCCATTTCATATGGCATATATTTCATACCGGTATCAGTTCATAGCATCACCTCATGGGGAAACAATGGATCCAAAGGACTAGCTAACCTTTGTATTCTTGAGTCACCTATTCAAAGGGATTATACATAATCTAGACATCAATCAACACATGCATGATCACCTAGCTTCACTTAGTGGGTGATGATAGAGCCAAAGGACTAGATTTTACATTCTTGAGCCCCTCTTGGGGAATTGATCACTTAGCTTCATTCATGATATTACTCTTGGTACAACATCATCTATCATTATTCAATGTTATCCAACATCACAATAGGTTTTGTATTAGTTCATGTGCTTGATGAGATGTATTCATTCATTTCTCTTCCTCTCTTTCTCTTACCTAGCTTTGTATGTTCTTATTTTAGATTTAGTGTATCTAGTAAGAACTGATCTACTCTTTATTTTTACTGAAGATTCATACTTCATAGTGTGATTTCTCTATGCACACCCATTATCACATAGCTTCATGAGCTTTACCCTTATAGGTATGTTTAGGTATGCTTTCTATTTTTCCTTTATCCTAGTATTTTGCTTTGCTACATCACTAGAATAAAGGAGGGGCAAATGTAGTCATATAAAATTTAAAAATTGGTAATTTGAGCATGGCTAATGATACCCAACCCTTAGGTCCCTCTTGATTCCTTTCCTAACCCTCTTAGGCTTATTTTCATTAATTCCCAATCATTTTTAGCCTCCCAAAATTGATCCTAGTTGAGCCAGACCCCTCTTTACATGATAGATTCATCCTCCCAGCTCCCATCTACTTAAGACAATAGCACCACACCAGGACTATAGCATTGGTGCCACTCTTGTCTACTTTTGACACTGTTGTCCAAGTCCATTTCTGCCCCAACAACCATTTCCTTCTAGTTCCCAATCCTTCTCCTTATTATCTTAACATGAGCACATTCAACCTACGACCAGTAGATCCCTATAAAATTCCATTCAAAGATCATTTATAAAGGGTTGGAAATTATCACTAAGCAAGTAAGAATCCAAGCAAGACTACTCTAGTAATATTTCCTATTATCTTCATACATCCAACCAACACACTTACAAGCTCATCCAAATCCTTACACTAGTCCTTACAAACTCAAGCATAACCAATTTAGAATTCTATGTCTTTATATACACAATCTCACAAAACACATCAAGTGGTAAAACTACATATGGCTTGATCCCTCTTTGAAGTATTGGTATGTAGGTAGTGTGCCCATACATGGGGCATAAAGCACATCTAGTATATCTTACACACACTAACCTCTCCTTCTTTCTTTAAATTGGTCAAATCATAATGGAAAATAGGGTTTTAAAAAATAATATTCTATATAGGGAGCTATATAGACTACCAACTATTGAAAATTTTTAGACAGGGTAACATAGACATAATGAACAAAACCTAGAAAGCTCAAATCCTCAAGATAACAATGTCAGAGGTGGTCTATAGCACTGGTGCCACTACTATCTAGTTCTAATACTCCTATCCAATCATAACACGAAATTCATATCTTAGTTTATGATAGTGTCTCAGTCTTGCATAGTGAATTCTAGCTTCTATCTCAGTCAAATCAATCAATTTATAACTAAGTTTTGTTTTCTTCTCCTTATTACTATTGTTAGAAAAGTTTGAATTGTGATTAATTTACACAAATAAGTAGCTTAATTATTGTCTATATATTTACTAATTTTACTACTCAGACCCTTTAACTAAATTAGGAATAATACACTAATATTCCCAAAATCATTAAATCACACACTAAGAACAATAACATCATATAAATCAATCATTTAACAAAAACTACTAACTTTTAATAGTGTTTGCACATATAAAACTAACATACATTGATTAAAACAATTAGGATATATTTATTGCTTTTGCATACTTCAAATTAATGTATTATAACAACCAAAGAAACAAAACTTAAAATCACATAAGTGGAAGGAGAAAACACCAACACAATTTCATGAGAATCAAAATTGACTTCTTCATGTATTCATAAAATATTTCAACCCTTTAGAATATGAAATTAAATTGATATATATACTTGGGGAGGGCATGCTTCATCCTCCAGATGTAAGTAAACATATAGTTATATGTTAATTTTAAAACCTCAATTATAATTTTAGTTTTAAAATTGCATGTTTTGGCATGCTTGTGTATAATTACATTTAAGTCAAAATTAGTTATCATATATAAATAAACATGTGCATGCTTACAATAGTTTAGGTAAATTTACAAGGACATTCTAATTTTACATAAACTATGAGTAAACTACGCATGTATACAAACAAAATTAGACTTATTCTCAAGGTTGAACAGGTGCTTGCATGACTGATGAGGTTGTTGGAGGTACTAAAGTGGATGCTTGCACTGAATTAGGAGTTTTTATGTTGGCATTCATCTTTACTTCCAAAGCCTGATAGTGTGTGTGGCAGTGTCATATTGATACATGATTATATCCATGTTAAGGAGTAGAAGCCTATGTACTTTGTTCACTTACTCCAAAATCCTTTTATGTTTAGCTTTCATAGTCTTGATGTTAGATTTGAAGTTTTCAATTTTAGTGACTTTCTCTTTATCAAAGTTGAGATTTGCCTCTATGTTTTTTATGGTCTTCCCTTGTATGTCCTATTTGAAATTATCCAACAATTATTGTAAGAGCTGATCAAAATTAGCCCTAGCAATGAGTCTTCCTATTGAATCCTTCGCCTGATAAAGGTTTGACTCATAAAAAAAAATTTAAGTGTAGGTCTCATGTTATAAATACTTTGGCATTACTACTTCAACTACCTCAACCCATTCTCTATCATTTTCTATTTTTATGGCCACCAAGTTGAGTGCATTGATATCCTACAATGCTGACACCAGTCTCAAATGTGTATATGACTTTCCAATTGTAAAAATAATAAGGAATTTGAGTTTATTTTGATCTATCTTCAAATAATTAAATAATTTAGTGGTATTTACTATTTGGGGAGATAATTCTACCCTCATTGTACTAATGGCCTCCATGGTATGGTACAATATTGATGCCACATTTTGGACATTCATTTCAATTTATGTTATAACATGAATATTGTTTTGTTGTTCTCTTAGTCTCTCCAATTATTATTCAAGCTTTCTTCATGAAATTTGTATCCCTTCATGTATTTTTAATAGAATAAATTTATGTATTTCCATGTAAAAATTTTAATCCTATATATAGAGGGATTTCCCCATTTTATGTCTTTCCTATTGGTTAGAGTGGACATTTCTTCTATTTCTTCTAGAAAGACCACTCTACTAGTGTCATCTTCTAGTTTTGTCTACCTCATCCTCTACACACTCCTTTTGGATTTCTTTAAAATTGTACTCATTATGGGCCATTTGATAATTCCAAGATTAATTCTTTTGTAGGCCCTTGATTTCGTATCTACTTCCCACTATGGGTGAACTAGTTGGGCTGGGTCTATGGGTTGAGTGTCTCATGCTTTAGTATCAACCATTGTCTCACTTTATATTTTATTCAAATTTTCCTCTAGAAGGGGATTAGGGAGTAAACACCATATTATCTGGGATTAGTCCACTCCATACTAGCCTTCCCTTCTTGTTATCCCTCTGAGTGGTTATCATAGTTATATCCTAAGGATGACTAGGAGGGGTAACTGGAAGACTTAACTATATAAAAGTAACATGCAATTAGGGAGTGGATACTACTCCCTTCACCTTCATTGTGTATTTTTTCTTCATTTTTTTGGGGGGTAGTGGAATAGTAGTGGAAGTGACTGTAGTAGGAATAGTAGGAGTGGATGTGGGAAGAGAAATTAGAGGAATAATAATTTAGGAAGTAGGGAATGCAAGGTTATATGAGGGGTCAACCTTCACCTTGGTAACCAAGAGAAAAGGTAGACTAGTAAGGATGAATGAAATAGGAACAAAAGAACTAATTGCAAGAATAGAAAGATGGGAAACAATAGGAGTGATATAAATTGGAGAGAGTGTTGTCTCACCTTATGTCTACTAATGTAATGGTGCCTCATTCTTTGAGTTTTAGAGGCTCAATATTTTTGTTATTTTTAATTTTTACTCCTCATCATAAATATTCTCTCCAATTGCCTCATATTTAGATAGCTCCACTAAAGATGCCTCTATGATTGGGCTCTATGGAAGGAACTAGGGCCTTAGATTCATTGTATAAAAAAGGGTGGTGTTTGGAGATATATAAGGAGTTGATTGTGTTTTTGAGTTAACTATAAAATCAATCTTTAGTGGTGATTAAACTTCACCTTGGTTAGGGTCCTTAGAGCCTAATGAATCTAGGAAGATGGGTTCATCTTGCTTTCCTCCCAGGGAAGTACCTGATGCCTGTAGTTCTGTATTCACTTCCTTAAATTTTATAAGGGGTGTCTAAAAATATTTAACTTGTTCCCTTGATAGCTAAGTAGGCCTTCTTGTCCAAGAATCAAATGTGTCCCATCCTTTAATTAGTGGGGTTCTGGTTCATGCCTCCTTTATGGAAATTAAAGTCTCCCCTTGAATGACCTTTTGAAGGTCCTCCTTCATGTGAATTGATTATGTCATATCCAATACTTAAACATAATTCTAAGAATTTATGAACATGAAATCATGATCATAGGGATCACATTTATATTCAATGCCTATCCCCTTAATTTGGTTTTGCACTTGTTTATGGGGATCCCAATCCCTATGTGACAGTAAAGCTAAATAGTATTATTATTATTAGTTTCTTCTAGCCTCATGTAAGTGCTTCCTATTGGTGTATCGCATTCCTTGAGTGTGAGCCATGAAGGTAGTATTTATTCATCTTATGCATATCATCATAAATACTCCACCATAGTTGGTAGGCTATTTATTTCTCTGTCAGCTTATGCATATTTTTATAATTATAGAATTTTTTGTTTATCAATTAGATAAGATCATGCATATTTTTACAATTATATAAATTTTTATTTATAATACTGATAAAATATTTTATCATCTATTTATGACTCAATTAAAATAGTTCACAACACAAGTTTACAACTTTGTGTCTCAAACAAAACAACCTAAGACATAGTTTTGTAGCTTGAATCCTCTACGAAAATAACATATCAAGGTAAAACTCGATAAAAATAAACACTTTTTTAAATAAAAATATCAAATCAAATGATGATGAAAATTTTTAGTTACTACATTACATAATACCATTTAGGGTATAAATAACAAATTATAAAAAGATAAAAAAATGTGGAAAACCAATTCCAATCAATCTGTAATTATACAATTTCATATAGTACAATACACACACACAAACACACACACACACACACACACACACACACACACACACACACACACACACACACACACACACACACACACACACACACACACACACACACATTAAAATTGAATTTTTATTTATTGACAAGATAGTAGAAGATAATAAAATATAGTGCATCAGTTTAGGATTTGGAAGTGTTGGTTTATTTTGTTGGTGTCAACTTGAATGTGGTTGTATATACCGATTTAAATGTTGTTTAAATGTTGAATTCACCCTATTTAAAATAACTAAATATGTGATATATTTTTTTCTTGAAGATAATAAATTAGCTTCAGAGTATACATGATCTTTATTTCAAATCCTCTTTGGTGAAAAATGGCATGTGCGTGTGTGTGTGTGTGTGTGCGCGTGTGCATGCGTGCGTGCGTGCGTGTGTGCGTGCATGCGTGCATATATTAAATGGCATAAATAGATTGTAGAAGTAATTAGATTTTTTTTAGAATATGATGACTTACATTTATTTTAACAAATGTATAAAAAGCGTTTGTTATGGTCATGTTATGGGGATTCATTATACACATGTATATGCGTATGTATGCTACAAAACTAGAAATATAAATTGTAGATCCATGTTTAATGAGTATAGTTACATGTGATTGAGAAATTATATGTTTTTGTATATGTTTATATGAATCTTTATAATAATTAATAAAATGAAAATAAAAAATGCATCAAATGATTCAAATGCAATATGTTTATGTGTTACAATATAAAATGCAAATCGAAAGTGCGTAAATGATTAGTCTAACATTTAAAACATTTTCTTGGAAAATTTCCATGTTTTATTTATTATAATATAATATAATATTGTTAATAAATGATAATTTTCTTTTTAAAATTTAGACATTTCAAAGGATGAGCTAAAATTGACTTCTAAAAACTATTGATTTTGGGGTTGGATGACTTATTATTTATTGTGCACAAAACAAAACATATGAAAATAAATGTTATGGGAAGACAAGAAGATTATATAATGGGAAATATGTCATAATACATTCAAGATCATTCCAAATAAATTTTGAAGGTGGAACTTCAATATTTTACTCACATTGTCCTTTGGTCAATGATAAAAGGCAATCATTTGAGGCTACTCCTTCAAACCATGGATTACACAAGTTCAAATTTCATGTCTTTTTGGGGAATAAAATATTCTAAGCCCTTTAATATAAATATAGACGCATTTGATGAAGTTATTATTAAAGGTAACTTTGGAGATGATTTTTCAATTTCCAACATGGTGTTCATTGATTGTAATTCTCAAAAATGTGTTACAAAACAAAAATTGCAAATGATTTATGTTATGATAAGTAGATATAGTGGATATTAAATTTAGAAGGATGAAATAGATTGGAGAATGAAAATGATGTCTATCATAACATTCTTGGGAGAAACCAAAAAATCCATGCCATCAACTATGGAATAATGTTTAGAAGGATGTAAATTCACCACATTATTTTTTCAAGTGTATTTATTGATTCTAAAGTATAATTTTAGTAACATTATCATCAATTTCATACAAATCAAATCTAAATTATTTAAAATATAATCCACTCTTTTTTAAATTTAAAGATTTTAATTTAGTTATACTTCTTGGTAGAAAATAAAACTCTGACCTAAAAGGGCAAATAGGTAGTTTATAACACTAAAATTGTGGTGTTCCAAACTAGTCTCATAGTTACCAATATACACGTAAATTTACACTTACATTAAGCTTAAAATACATAAATAGGGGAGGTAGAGTTGTATAAATAAATGCAGAACTTATTTTATTAAAATCACTTTAAAACTCATATTAAAATCTTACTATAAAACATAAATTTACATAGCTACAGTTATAAAAAATCTTACAAACTAATATTTTATCCTTGTGCTCCTTTCATTATTGTCAGCAAGCATTCTTCTATATTTATCTATTTTCTTGATGTTGTTATTCTTTTTTCAAATTCCTTTTGTCCACATTTTGTTGCTATATTTTTCTTCTCTACTATTGTCTTTTTCTTCTACCCTTCACTTTCTTCTCCATGCTCTATGTTCTACTATTCCTCTGACTGTTTCTATGTCAAAAATATATGAGTTGCTTATTTATTTTTCTTCCACTTCTCCTTTTGTCTTTACTACCAAGCTTGTCACCTACCACATTGTTTGCCTTCAAAATTCTAAATGGTCCACATAATTTAAATTTTTATCTTATATGCATTTAATTATTTCAAATAGTCCTATTGTATAAGTCTGTAGCTAACTGGGTAAGTGAAAATAAGGGTAAGGATATCATATTATAACACTCCCCATTATCCTTGACCTTCTTAGAATACCTTAATGAATCTCTTTCAACCACTAAAAAATCCTTTTAACTTCTCTTTACCTATCCATATGCTTCTGCATCTTTTCTATTCAGGTTTGGAGCTTCCTTGTTGAAGTTGATAGCTAGATTATCTAAGTCCATAGCTATACTATCAAAGTTTGTAGCTACCATTCTGAAGTCCTTAGCTGGATAGTTGGAGTTTGAAGCTAACATATTGGAGTTTGGATTTGGCCGATTGGATTCTAGATTTGGCCTATTAGAGTCTAGATATGGGTTTTTGGAGTCTAGACATGGACTGTTCAAGTCCAAAGATGAGTTATTGGAGTCCAGAGCTAGCATATTGTAGTCAGAAGCTAGGTTGTTGGAGTTTGAAACTACCTTGTTGGAGTCTAGATCCAACATAAAACATTTTGGCCCAATGTTATTGAATTAATGACCCCTAACCTTCCTCTTAAGTGCATGAAAATATCTCTCAACAATGGCTTAGTAAAAATATTAGCTATGTACTGATCTGACTTACAAAAATTAAAATCTATCACATGTTTCTCAACTAACTCTTAAATGATATAATACATGATTTCAATGTGATTGATCCTATCATGAAAGATGGGTTTATTTGACATGTTCACTATGGAGGATATATTGTTACAATAGATTGTATAAGCTCCTTACTTATCTTTATACAAATTTAAGCGTATCTTTCTTGACCATATAATTTGTCATGCTAGTGCATTAGATGCTATGTACTCTACTTCAATAGTAGAAAGTAAAACTATGGGTTTATTCTTTAAAATATAAGATATGGCTCCTGACCCAAGATGAAACACATACACCAAAGTGCTCTTTCGGTCATCAAAGCTACCAACCTAACCATTACTCATGTAACCCACTAGTTGAAACTCATATGCTACTACATACAAAACTCCATAATCTCGTGTTCCATTCACATACATCAATATCCTCTTGTCTGCTTGTCAATATGTCTTCTTTGGCAACTCCATGAATCTATAAGTGAGGGTAATTACATACATGATGTTTGATCTAGTTGCAGTCAAATACATTAAGCTTCCTACTAAGCTCTTATACCATATGGGGTCTACATTTTTGCTGCAATCATCCTTGCAAAACTTCAATCTTGTCTTAGTTGGTGTAGATATTGGCTTGCTATCCAACATCCTAAACCTATCTAAAATATCATTTTCATAATTAGATTGGCATATGAATATGCCACTATCCATTTTCTTGGCTTATATCCCAAGAAAGTACTTTAAAAATCTTAAAGTGGTCATTTTAAATGCCTTTTTCATGGTTTTTTTGTACTCTTCTATTGACTAATTTGCATTTATGATGAATATTAGATCCTCTACATATAAAAATACAATCAAAATATCACCTTTACTTATTTTAATGTAGAGTGTGGGCTCACTAGCACTTTTTCTAAAACTATTGCTCAATATGTAAGAGTATATGCAATTGTACCATGCTCTTGGGGCATGATTGAGCCCATACAACTCCTTTTTTAGCCTATATATGTTTTTATTATGATTTAAAATATCATTTCTAGGTGGCTATCCCATATAAACCTTTTCTTCTAGCACTCTACTCAAGAAGGCTGGTTTGACATCCATTTGAATCACCTTCTACTTGTGTTGAACACCAATGGCTATGATTGTCCTTATTATTTTTAACCTTTCTATAGGTGCAAACATCTCATTATATTCACGTCCAAAATATTAAAATATGAACTTTATTCCTAATCTATTAAAATAATGTGATATTTGTCAAAATGGTTTGGAGTAGTCTAATTTATTTGGAATAGAGGAGTCTAGAATATTCAAAATGATCTAGGCCCAAATGGTTTGAAATAGTCCATTTTCTTGGAATATAGATTTAAAATTTTTCTTGGATAAAATTTTCTCCACTCCACTTTAGTGGGTATAAGTTCAAATTATTCAAAATAATTCTATTTATTCGAAATGATTTGTGCCTAAATGGTTTGAAATAGTCATATTTTTTTTGGAATATAGAAAAATTATTATTGGGGAAACATTTTTCACTCCACTTTAGTGGGTATAAGTTTAATATATTCAAAATAGTCCATTTATTCGAAATGATTTGTTCCCAAATGGTTTGAAATATTTCAATTTATTTCGAATATATAAAAAATTGTTTTCGAGAAAATTTTCTCCACTTCACTTTAGTGGGTATAAATCTAAATTATTTGAAATAATCCAATTTATTCAAAATGATTTGTGCCCAAATAGTTTGAAATAGTCTAATTTATTTAGAATAAAAAATAATATTTTTGGAGAAAATATTCTCCACTCCACTTTAGTGGGTATAAGTCCAAATTATTCGAAATAGTCTAATTTATTTGAAATGATATATACCCAAATGGTTTGAAATATTCCAATTATTTGAAATATATAAAAATTATTTTTGGAGAAAGTTTTTACACTTCACTTTAGTGGGTATAAGTCCAAATTATTTGAAATAGTCCTTTTAGGGTTAGGTTAAGGAATATGACGGTTAGGTGGAAGGTTAGCCAGACTATTAAGAGGGTCAAATGAAGGGTTAGGTATAGGGTTAGGTCCAGGGTTAGCTACAAGATTAGGTGGAAGGCTAGCCAAAGGATTAGGAGAGTCAGGTGCAGGGTTAGCCAGAGGAATAACAAGGCCAATCTGAGGGTTAAGAGGATGATTATGGTTTCTTTCAGTAGATTAGTCTATTTAAAATAAATAATTTACAAATTTAACAATGTAAAAAATAAAAAATTGGTAAAATACAAGGTTAATAGTTGTAGATTTTTATCACTTACCTAGTCTACGTGGTGACATTGTGAAGTTCTGGACATGTTGAGCTTTCCAATGGAATTTTTGCAAGTATTGAGGCTTGGTTGAGGAGAAACGAGATCATGGAATTATACTTAGCACTTGTTAAAATGCAGATTAGAGAGGTCCTCGATTGTGGGATTTACAAAAGAAAATAACAAGTAATGTGTAGGTGTTATTAAATAATGTGTATGCGTTATATAGTAACATGTACACATTATGGCTGGGTAATTATCGAACCATGCTTGAAATAATGGGTACACATTATTCATATAACATATACCCATTATGTGAATAAGCATATGCATTATTGGGTATGTCCACGGAATTGTCCCCCAACTCTATGCACATACACCTATATGATCTCATATTATTAGTAGAATTATCTTATCAAATAACCATAGACTAAGTAAGATGTATATAGGAGGTAGTGATTAGTACTTAAATATAATACTACAAATTATGTTTTTATTGCATGGTTTTGAAGGTTTTCCCCTCAAAGTGGCTTACTCTTATTTACTAAGTATTATGTTTTTTTGTAAATTATTATTATGGATATGCTTATGTTGTTCTCATTCTTGCACTTTATTTTTGTTAATGTGTTTATAATGTTAACATTTATATCCATTATGGTGAACTGTCATGATCTAAGTAATTTCATTACAATATAATGTTTCTATAATAACTATTAATCCATTTCTATGTTAAAATTGATCCATTCATACACATGTCCTACCAGATCTATTGGACCCTATTGAATAATTGGTCCCTATCCTATATTGGAAAGTTGAGGAGACTAAGCCAATTTGTCTATGGATGATGGTGGCAAAGTGCCCAAAGATGCTCTACAATGAAAAAAAACATATAATGCATATTTGGAAATGACCACACATTTGACAATTCAACCTTTAAATTTATACACATCATGCCCCTTTTTACTACCTTTTTTCCTTAAGTTTAACACGAATGCATAATGTAAGGAACTGATAAAATTAATACATTTTTGAACTTGAATGCCACTTTTTATTTTATTTTGTTAAAAAATAGATTAATATGTAATCAAATGATTTCTTCATATGAATGGTTTGATTACTTCCACCATAAACTCTTATAAATTAAACTTCTCAATATAATTACCTTATAAATATGAAGTATAATTAAAAATTTAATAAGAAAGGTTTTTAGAACTATGATATAACAATTAAGTAGATGCATTCATATTAAAACAACTCAAATTAAAGACCCACAGAAAATTTAAAAACCTACACTGAGGGACAGGAGATTGGCATATTAAATTTATTAAAAATCACTAGTATTCAAGAAACAGCAAGGCACATACGATTGGCATATCCTCATGTTGGATTTGATTGGCATATTAAATTTATAGAAAATGACTGAGGATGGTTAAGATGAGTCTTGAATATTTGACATCATACACTTAAATTTACACGTTACTTATTGATGGGATTTTAATTGTAGAAATCTGTCCATTTCCTAATATCGTACAATATTGATTGAATCATTCAAATCTGTTGGCGTGATCGAATCTGGGGTGAAGCAACAGTGAAATTATTCGCGAATGTTGCTGTCGAGAAGCCATATAGTCACAAATTTTGAATTAAATATACATTTTATAATCACGCTATGACGCTCAGTGAAGATTCTTCACCGTCTTTAGAATTGAGATAGGCTGTCAAATCTTAGCCGCACACAGACATTTTGAGTGCGGCTGATTTTTATAATTTAGAAATATAATTAAGATTCGATCAGTTTTGGGGAGCAATATAAATTTCAAAGTTTGCTCGCTCATACACGGAACAAATAGTAATGCATACTACAGTACTTACATCCAAAAACGTATGTGCTACATATACAATATCAATGGTATTTATATCGTATAAAATATCAATGAAATTGACTGCTTATGGAAATCAACGCACTATTTAAGGCCGGAAAGACCTACAACACACCCAATCTCAGCCCTCGTTATCTCATGACAAATATTCTCTACATATAAAAGTGACAATTCTTAAGGATCATCATAAATTATTTATCTCTTCCATGTGACGAGACATGTCCAATTAGAGATGAATACAAGGTGTTTCCAAATCAATCTAACTATACTAAAATAAAAAGATTATATTTAAATCTAATATAATAGCTTAGTTAATTTTAATTAAAGATATTGCATGTTTAAAATAATAATATTGTTCATTATTTAAAATTAGAATATTTATAAAAAGTTTAAAAATGTTTCTTAAATATCATGTTATTTAATAACAATCATTTAAATATTAATGTTGAATTGTGTGTTCAAAATTGAATTTGTCCTGTTAAAAATTTGAATGTAGTAAGTGACATGTACAAACCATTCCATTTACTTCATACAATTACAAGACACTATAGATGATTCAAATAACTAACAAACATACCATTAAAATAATCATTAAGTTTACCTAGTCTATATTTTCAGTTTTTTTTTTGCTATGATTTTTGCATTGAATCTATAAAATTTACTTTTCTTATCTTTACTTTAGATTGAAAAGTTATTGAAAACTAAGGAAAAAAATAATATTTCAATTCTTGTGTTGCAAAATAGCTAGGTTTTTAAGTGTTGTCTAATTATCAATGCCTAAATATGAAAATAATATATTTAAAATAGTAAATTGCATAATTGACAAGAAAAAAAAAAAATGACATACAGAATGAAAGGTCGTGCCCCAAAAGTGTTACATGTGATGAGAAATTATACATTATCATATTTTGATAAAGGCTTAAATGATTACTTGATATTTCTTAGAGAATGCACTTTAGCGTTCATCAATATTCTAAAAGTATTTGTGTAATCTCTATATGATTTGTGGTTTATGGATGACCTAGAATGCTTTTACATATATATTGTTGGGTGAATATTTTGTCACCAAGGAACTGATGGGCAAAATAGGTGTTTCAACCACAGCATAAAGAGATTTATCGGCCAAAACGTGTGGGTCTACTACATTACGATGGGACAAATCTCTCCTCTCATCAAGGGGAGGTTCCCTAAAACTATAGGATACTATATACTATATATATAAGCTGAAAATAACACTCAGGGGTAGGACAACACCATCCATCTCTTTGTTTTCAGAGATGATGTTCACAGATCAAAGGAGAAATTCGAGGTGATTGGTGAAGGTACTTTTCTTCTTTCAGAAGTAATATTCAGTCAATAGCTAGATTCCTTCCTGGATAGTAAAAGTAACAGGGCACAGTAGCCAGCAAGATGAAGTGTAGAGCAAAGTCTCCACCTCAACTACCAAAGAGTAAAATATATGAAGGACAATGGGGGAAAAAAGTCATCCCAAAATCCTTTACACAGAAACGAAAAAACAAACACACTAAAGACAACTGTGGCAACACAAAGTCTCTCCACAGGCAGCTTCAAGACACCTTCCTGATTACTTCCACTAGTTCTACTTATTTAATTAAATGAACAGAACTGCATCTAGGAAACAGACATAAGAACAATCCCCTAAATAACATAAATTATTACAGCACAAAGTCTGAAAGTAACCTGCTTTCTCATTCATATAACAAAATATGATTAATGATCTAAGCTCAAAGTCTCAGTAATGCCTTTTAATTTGGGCAGAGTTTTGCATCTACAATAGAGAGATCTCCCTAAAATAATAAGAGAGATTACAATATATAGCACTCCAAGAAAGAATTAGGCACTTTGTTTCATGGAAATGTCCCATGTTGCATTCAATGCCTTAAATGCATTTTCATGAAAGAGCCATGCTGGAATAGGTCATCGGCCTTAACTTTGGCATTCTAAATCATATTAAACATCCTTTCCTAAGCATGGGTTTCCTGGTCTTCTTTATGACGCTTACAAAGCTATCCATTCGTCTTTACTTAATGAAGAAAAATAGGCCATGCCATTAAATATTTGTGTTCTCTGAGGTCCACCTGGTGGACTGCTCCACCTATTGGAAATAACTCTCCTGTAGATATTTCTAGATTTCCTGTAGTTGTTCTCTTTTTCCTCGCCACATCTTGTCCTTCCTTGGTGATCTGAGCTCTCAGGCTATCTTCTCACTTTCTACTAGCTCCTTCAGCTTCTTCTTTGGCCGGTTGCTGAATTTGTTCACAGGGTCCACGCCATATTTGAAAATAAATAGATATTTTATTACCCTAAATTTGATGTCCACGGAGATGTCATTGGTCACTCAATCGCTTAAACTACTTTGAACCTTGAAGCTTTGAATCTTTAAAGTGCTTCGGTTCAATGGTTCAATAGTTCTAGTGGTTCAATCGGCTTGTATGTTCACTCGGCACTTTGGTTCAATCATTCTTCAAACCCTCTGGTTGAACTCCTTGTTGAAGTTCTTCTACTTCTTCCATTCACTCGAAGCTTCCTTTCTGCACTTTGAACTTCTTTGAACCTTTGAACCATTTCGCTTCAAAGTTTAACAGTTCAAGAGTTCATTCTCTTTCTTTGAATCTTCTTATTCTCTAAGTCTTTTGAACTATTGAACTCATTAAACCTTTGAACTCATTGAACCATTTTCGTTCAAGGTTCAACGGTTCAACAGTTCAACCTTCACTCTTTGAATCCTTCTTTTCTTTAAGTCCGTTGAAGTCTTTGAACCTTTGAACCCATTGAACCCTTGAACCTTGCAGAGGCGGGGTTCAATGGTTCATTCCATTGGTTTGAATCCCGTCGTTAAGTCTTTTGATTGAACCTCTACATTGAACTAGCCTTAAAAAACTAAGGAAAAGTCTAAAGTGTTATAGACTTCCTTTGGAGAAAGCTCTCATATTGAACCTATTGAACCTGTGAGTTCCTTAGCTGAAAATGCTTGAATAATTAAAGAACTTGGCTGCTCAAAATATTTTTGAGAAAGAAAAGAGAGATTTTTGGTCTGCAGGACTAAAATGATCAATATGTTGTCCATAAAAGCAAGTGATGGATTTTTGGAACAACAGCTAGCTCTAGTTGGAAAAATTTCATTGATTGAAATTGAAGCAATCAAAAGGAGTAGAATCTAGAATCTCAGTGCCTTCATCTATGTCATTGGGCTACGAAGTCATGCTACCCAAAAATAAAGGTGCCAAAACAAATGAACAACACAAAATAAAAGGAAGACTATACAAAAATTATACATATATACAACTAGACTCATCTGATACTTCAAGGATCGAAGTGCTTCAGATGCTGCCCACTATGAAGTAGCACAAATGGTGTCCCATCTTGATATTTCAGCAAGAAACTATTTTCACCATTTAAATCATGAATGGAAAATGGGCCTCTCCATACGGAATCAAATTTTCCATGCATTCCTTTTGGTTCTCTCCTCTTGTCCCATAAAAGAACTTGATCTCCAATCTAGAATGCATGGGTTTTTGCTTTTTGGTCAAAGAGTCTTTGTACCAAGCTTTGATGCATAGTAATTTAATCCACCACCATGGTTTGTTGCTCATTAAGTTTAGTCAAGCACATGATCCTCTTGTCGATGGAGCTTTTATATGTATGATCTTTGACTACCTTTACCAATTTTAGTGCTGGTAATTCCAAGGTGATTGGTATCTCTACGTTCAAACCATACAAAAGTTGGAAATGTGACATACCTATCACCCTCTTGAGCATAATTCTATCTGCCCATAAAGCATCAAACAATGCTTTATACCAGGTTCTTTGATTGTCATCAACTAGCTTCCTGATAATGGTCACTAGGTTCTTGTTGTTCAATTTTGCTTGACCATTTCCTTGCAGAAAATAGTCAAAAGAGTGGGAGAGGGTAATCCCATGATAAAAATAGAACTGGGTAATCTCATGAGAAGAGAAATATGTTGCATTATCAGTCACAATCTTGGCTAGGACCCCAAACCTAGAAATGATGTTTTCTTTGAGGAAATTGCATACTACTTCTGAAGTGGCATGCTTGGCAGAATAGCTTCCACCCATTTGGTGAAGTAATCTGTGGCTGTGAGGACATAATCATGTCCAGCATTGGAAAATGGGTTTACAGCACCAATGAAATCAATTACCCATTACTGAAAGGGCTCTTCAATTATTACTGGTTTGAGAGGCAACGTAGCTAGTTTGGGTCTTTCAACAAACTACTGACACAGTTCACATTTACGTACTCATTTGTATGCATATTGAAATAGGGTAGGCCAATAATACATGGCTCATATAATCTTACGGTAAGTTATAGGTGCAAAAAAATCTCCGCCACAGACCAGATTATGGAAGGATTCTAGGAGTTTGTTTTGCTACACTTTGTCCACACAGCGAAGGAAAACTCCATCAAGGTTCCTCTTATATAGACCATTGTCCCACAGGACAAAGTTGGTAGCTTTTAATTTAACAGTCCTCCTTTCTTTACGAGATAGGTGAGTAGGACACTCATCATAGGTAAGGAAATGAACAATATTTGAATACCACTCATTCGTAGTTGTGACAAAGAGAACTATTGGTGTGTCTTCAACTTCCATTCCTTCATGCCCTATTTCTTTTAGTATGTTCTTAGCAATTAATTGGCAGAGGCTCCTTCCCTGCACAAGCTTTGTTGGTTTGATAACCAAATCAAACTCCTAAATTTTAGCAATTCAATTGCCCCTTTTAGCTAAAAACTCCTACTGAGTTAATATGGACTTAACTATTGTATCAAGAACCATGGCAATAGTGTGTGAGTTTAGGATGTAAAAATGGAAGTGCTTTACTGCCTTTACCACTGCAAAAATGTGTTTCTCCATGTTTGAGTACTTTAGCTCATGATTTTTGAGAGGATATCTCATGAAGGATATGGGAGACTTCACACCCTCTTTATTCTGCTAAATCAAAATTGTTGAAAGTGTGTGTTCAGAAGCATAACTGTACATTATCAAGCCTTTGGTATAATCTGGACAAACTAAAATTGGGGCATGGGTGATGGCTCTCTTGATGTCTTGAAATGTTGATTTGCCTTCTTCAGTCCAGCTGAAAGTGGCCTTTTCCTTCATCATGTCCAAAATGTGGCGAGTTTTCTCTATGAATTTGGGGATGAACCTTCATAAAAAGTTCACTTTTCTAAAGAAAGAGTGAACTGCAGTCTTACTAGTGGCCAGAGTAAGCTCTTGGATAGAGTTGACTCTTTCTAAGTCAATCTTTATGCCTTCTCAGGATACAGTGTGGTCTAGAAGTTTCCCTTCTGTAACCCCAAAAATTGACTTCTTGAGATTTAGAGAAATACCATTCTACCTACATCATTCCATCACTTGTTGTAGATGGTGCATATGATCAAGACGATGCTTAGAAAATACTGTCAAATCATCAAGGTATACCACAATGAACTTACCCATCTCATCTCTGAAAGCAAAGTCCATTGCTCTCTAGAAGGTGGCACCAGCATTTATCAAGATAAAAGGCATTCTTCAATACACAAAGGTGCCCCAAGGTGTAGTGAAGGCAGTCTTATGTTGGTTTGCTTCACCGACTTCTACTTGATTGTACCCTAAGAAACTGTCTAACATTGATAACATCTCTCAACTAGTCACCATCTGAAGGACTTGATCCATGATAGGCAGAGGGTAGTTATCTTTTAAAGAGGATTGATTCAAGTTTCTGAAATCCATGCAGAGGCAAATTTCACCATTCTTTTTTCTCATAGGGACTATGTTCACAATCCATGTGGAATGATGGATTAGAAAAATTATCCTAGCTTTTAATATTTTCTGAATCTCATATAGAATAACACTTGATATCTTTGGGTTGTACTACCTAGATTTTTGCTTGTGAGGCAACGAATGACTCTTGAGAGGAATTTCATGGTGACTTTTTTCATACCTGAGTGACTTCAGGTCATCATAAGAGTACACCAGAACATCTATGTACTGGTAGAGTAGAGAAATAAACTTGAACTTCTCTTCTAGAGTGCAACACCTCTCGATGTTCACCATCTTGGAATTTTCCTTAGTACCCAAATTTATTTGATCAAACTCCTAGGAGGAGCTTGAATCTTTTTGTTGCTTTTTGATGAACTTGTTATGCTTATCAAATAGTTTCTCAAGGGAAACCAATATTTTAGAAATTTTATTCCCTTTTAGCTGCAGAAATTATTTACCTACGTCTGATTTTGTTTTAAGGGCTGATTTGCATTTTTGAGGCTCACTGCCTTCAAAATAAAGTTGTTCAAAGCTATCTTTTTATTCTAGAAAGGCAATGTTTTGGTTGTAACTATTGAACACATGTTAATGATTGGCATTATCAAGCACACTTGATCGAAAGACTAGTTTGATAGTGTACCTGTCTCCTTTAAAATCTGGATGAGGAATCATGAGGATTGTAGAAATAGTCAATGTATCATCTCAATCATTAAACTCTCTGGGCACTACAGAGATACTGAAAGAATCAAAGCTTTCAATTTGATCCCAAACCAGATTGCAATAATGGTGCAATCTCTCTTTTTTGGTTTGATATAGGTTCTTA
Organism: Torreya grandis; assembly: GCA_037957365.1. Classification (NCBI taxonomy): domain Eukaryota; kingdom Viridiplantae; phylum Streptophyta; class Pinopsida; order Cupressales; family Taxaceae; genus Torreya; species Torreya grandis. The sequence continues at coordinate 681,729 of JARHVA010005769.1, read as the reverse complement.
ACTTGGCAAACCACCAATTCAACATCTCCTTTGGTGTGAAAAATCTTAGCACCTCTATCAAGAATAGCCTTTAATCTGAGTAGTAGCAATTCATATTCAGCAGTGTTATTGGTGTTACTGAACTGCAACATATATGAACAAGAAAAAATATTTCCTTTAGGAGATATCAACACAATCTTGGCTCCAAAACTAGTAGAAGAACAACTGCCATCAAATTCAGAAATCTAGACATCATCAAAAACTAATTTTTCCTTAATTTTCCTTTGTTTAGAGGGGAAGATTCTTTTGCATTTACACTCTGCTCTATTAAGTCTTTTGTTGTTTTGTCTGAATCAATTGTTAGACTGTCACATTCAAAAATTTGGTCAAATGCCACATGAACCTCCTTTGTAGATAAGAATTAATTACCCATTCCTGAAGACTCAAATAGAATTTGAACTTCAAGGGCTGACATTTGGGTAACAATATACTTTGATTCCTTTTCAGAGAGTAGCCTCTACATGACACCTTTGACAGCGATCCTTGCCTCAAACAGGTGTATGCTTAACTCACCACCAACATCTTTGCAAAAAAAATTCCCAAGAAGGATGTCGTATGAGGCTGTGACGTCAACCACCAGGACTGTCATCTTGACTCTCTTTTCTAGAAATGTGGCAAATTCAAATTGGGCATCCTTGATTTGTCCTAGCAAAAGTACTTATTTGTTTTACATGGAAAAAAATCTCTTAAAATTATTGGTCAGTGTGAGGCCAAGAGATTTAGCCACTTTGGTGGGCATGATGTTGTCAGATGCACCTGAGTCTATGATGCAATTGTTCAGCTGATGTCCATTTATCAATAGGGAGACATAAAATAGTTCTATCTTCCCAAGGGCAGCTAGAGGAGTAATGACAAGGTTATTCTAGGTGGATGTGTTCTTGGGGGGACCAAGAGTTACTTTATAAAAAATTTGTCCAATGGGGATGGCTTTATCCTTCACACATTCCACTAATATATCCAACTGCTCAGGATTGGATTGCAAAAATTCAAACTCAGTCATTTGAATTTTGGTCTTCTTGACATGGTTGACTATGTCAATTAACTAGAAAGGATTAATGATAGAGGAAGAAAGTTCATCCTTCTGGTTTTTTGGGGGTGTAGGAATGATCTATGAATTTGAAGCAAAAATGAAGGAATACTTAAGGTACTTACCTTTTTAGCAATCACCGGGTCCTTTGATTGAAAAGGCAGAGTGGTTCCTCACTTAATAATTGAAATTACTGGTTGAGTTGACTGGTTCTGAGACTGAGTGAATACAGTGTATGATCCATTAAACGCTTCACCTTTACTTCTAGGTTCATCTTAGTAATTCAAGAAACCAATGTTGGAGTTACCAGCTGATTCATTATGGTCTTCTACAAAGAGATCAACACCATCTTCTAGGTTCAACTCAGGTTGGAAAGAAAAATTTGATTCACTTTCAAGGTATCCAATTGCTGAGTTGGTTGGAGCTACCTCAATGGCAAGTTTCCCCTGTGGAAGAGGAAGATTATTTACCTACCCTTGATTTCTTGCAGCATTGCCTTGATATGACTGATTGGGAAAAGTCCTCATTGGTATATCTCAGTATGAAGGAGCAAAATTCCCTTGCACCATTTGCTTTTTGAGAGCTAGCAACTCATTTTCCATCTTCTGCACCATAGGATCAATGGTTCATGTGGGTGAATACTCAGCAGATGAATAAGGTTTACTTTTGTTAGGATCTCTTCTTATTTTCCCTACCAATAGGAGATCATCTTCTAGCTCAGTGGCCAAATCTTGGACTACAACAAGGTTTATGTGGCTAGCACGTCTCAATAAAAAACTCACTTCAGGCAGCTGAGAGTTGATGAAGAAGAATTTGAGATTCTGAGCTGTTGGCTGCGAAATTGTAAGAGTCTTGTTCCTTAGCTTGTCAAACTTGGTGATGAAATCCCTCATAGGTTCATGAGGTTCCTTCTTCATTTGTGTGAGCTGGGCTAGTAGGGCATGCTCATCTTCTACAAGCTTGAATCTAGCTTCAAACTTGGCTTCAGGGTGTTTTAGTAAGTCAATATTTGTACTTGCAGATGATAGAACTAGTCTACAACAGTGCCTTGTAATGTTTTCACAAATAGCTTGACTGCTACGTCCTCATACTCCACACTTATTACACCACAATATATGCTAAAGGTTGCAATATGTTCATCAGGATGAACTCTCCCATCACCAAAGAACTTGAGGAAATTCTTCCTGGAACTATGAGGTAGTTCATGTAGAGGTGGAGTAAGATTGAGTGGACCAAAAGAGTTATCACAGGGGCCTTAAACTACCATTATAAGACTATTGAAGGGAGGGATAAAAAATCTTGGTGGGGTATGTATTGACAAAGCTCTACTAACAGTAGAAGTAGAAGCTTGGCCTAGTAATGGAGACCTAATTTTTGTAGGAGGAAAACTCCTAGTTCGCTAGAGGTGAGATGGTGAAGGAAATAAATCAAAATTACTTTGTTGCACTAGCTCAAAAATAGGGTCAACAATACATTCAGCTCTTTGGCTTGTTTTATAGCATGGGGTTGCCATATTATAAAGTAAAAAATGAAAAAGAACTGGTATTGCTTCAACTTAAAGATTGAGGCTTCAAACTGCACATTCTTTCCAATTGGCATGGAGCTGTTAGAGAAGACAAAATAAACAAAATATTTGGTCCCCAACATTTATAGTTTAACAAATCAAAGTATATAATGGAAATGGATAAGGATATGGAAAAGAACTGGAACAGCTCGTTCGATCCCCAATGGAGTCGCCAAAAATTGTGGGTAAATATTTTGTCACCAGCTAACTGATGGGCAAAATAGGTGTTTCAATCATAGCATCAGGATATTTATCAGTCAAAATGTGTGGGTCTACCACATCAGGATGGGATAAATCTCTCCTCTCATCAAGGGGAGGTTCCCTAAAACAATAATATACTATATACTATATATATAAGCTGAAAATAACAATCAGGGGTAGGACAACACCATCCATCTTTCCTTTTTTAGAGATTATGTTCACAGATCAAAGGATAAATCTAGGGTGATTGGTGAAGGTACTTCTCTTCTTTCAGAATTAATATTCAATCAACAGCTAGATTCCTTCCTAGATAGTAAAAGTAATAGGGTGTAGTAGCCAGCAAGATGAAGTGTAGTGCAAAGTCTCCACCTCAACTACTGAATAGTAAAAAATATGAAGGATAATGGGGGTACAAAGTCATCCTAAAATACTTTACACAGAAACAAAAAAAACAAACACACTAAAGACAACTATAACATCACAAAGTCTCTCCAAAGTCATCTTTAGGACACCTTCCTGATTACTTCCACTAGTTCTGCTTATTTAATTAAATGAACAAGACTGCATCTAAGAAACAGACATAAGAACAATCCCTTAAATAACACAAGTTATTACAGCACAAAGTCTGAAAGTAACATGCTTTCTCATTCATATAACAAAATATGATTAATGCTCTGATGTCAAAGTCTCAGTAATGCCTTTCAAATTGGGCAAAGTTTTTCTTCTACAACAGAGAGATCTGCCTAAAATAATAAAAGATATTACAATATATAGCGCTCCAAGAAAGACTTGGGGTGCTTTGTTTCATGAAAATGGCCCATGCTACATTCAATGCCTTAAATGCATTTCCATGAAAGAGCCATGTTGGAATAGGTCATCAGCCTTAAATTCGACATTCTAAATCATATCAAATGTCCTTTCCTAAGCTTGGGTTGCTTGGTCTTCTTTATGATGCTTACAAAGCTGTCCATTCACCTTTACTTAATGAAGAAAAATAGGTCGCACCATTGAATGTTTGTGTTCTCTGAGGTCCACCAGGTGGACTACTCCACCTACTGGAAATAATTCTCCTATAGATATTTCTAAATTTCCTATATTTGTTCTCTTTTTCCTCACCACGTCTTGTTATTCCTTGGTGATCTGAGCTCTCAGGCTATCTTCTCACTTTCTGTTGGCTCCTTCAACTTCTTCTTTGGTCAGTCCATGCCATATTTGAAAATAAATGGATATTTTATTACCCTAAATTTGACATCCACGGGGACATCATTGGTCACTCAATCGCTTAAACTACTTTGAACCTTGAAACTTTGAATCTTTGAAGTGCTTCAGTTTAATGGTTCAACGGTTTAGGCAGTTCAATCAGCTAGTCTATTCACTTGGCTCTTTGGTTCAATCATTCTTCGAACCCTTTGGTTGAACTCCTTGTTGAACTTCTTCTACATCTTCCATTCGCTCAAAGTTTCCTTTCTGCACTTTGAACTTATTTGAACCCTTTGAACCTTTGAACCATTTCACTTCAATGTTCAACGGTTCAATAGTTCATTCTCTTTCCTTGAATCATTTTATTCTCTAAGTCTTTTGAACTTATTGAACTCGTTGAACCTTTAAACTCATTGAGCCATTTTTGTTCAAGGTTCAATGGTTCAATAATTCAACATTCACTCTTTGAAGCCTTCTTTTCTTTAAGTCCACTAAAGTCTCTGAACCTTTGAACCCATTGAAACATTGAGCCTTACAGAGGTGGGGTCCAATGGTTCATTGGTTCAATGGTTCATTCCATTGGTTTGAAGCCCACCATTAGGTCTTTTAATTGAACCTCAGTGTTGAACTAGCCTTAAAACAATAAGGAATAGCCTCAAGTGTTATGAACTTCCTTTAGAGAAAGCCCACCTATTGAACCTATGAGTTCCTTAGCTAAAAATGCTTGAATAATTAAAGAACTTGGCTTCTCAAAATATTTTTGAGAAAGAAAAGAGAGTTTTGGTCTACAGGACCAAAATGGTTTATATTTTGTCCACAAAAGCAAGTGATGGATTTTGGGAACAACATATATAAGCTTAATTTAGGATCCTTCTAACACATAAATTGATATCTAACACTTGAAATGAAAACATATTAGACAAATGCGGTGATTACACTCTGAACTTGGAAGGAATAAAAATGTTGGTTCATGTGCAAAGAGTGATTTAGATGGATCCAAAAACATCAAGGGTGCTCTAGACATATCTTTGAGTTTTGGGAACATGTCAAATAATGTTTCCAAAAACACGAACAAAGAAGAAAGGGAGAAAAAAGGGTTTAATAAGAATAACAAGTCATAACAACACAAAGAAATGATGCAAAAAATACTTAATATGAACAAATTTTTAACTAATAGACAAGAGTAATAAAATCATAGAACTTATCATTTGATAAATGTTATGGGTCCATTTTAAATCATTTATTTTTTCCCACTTTCATGTGTCTGCATGCGCATACAAATCAATATAGTGAAAAAACATATACGTAGATTCTAGTTCTTGCACATTTGGATTTCTAGAATAAAAGTCAATGCACCTAGGAAATTGTAAAATACACTCTTTCTTTTCTAAACATCTAGTATATTTATATATATTAAATTTTGAAATATTAAAAACATATAGTAAATCACTTCATTTTGTTGATAAAAATGTGAATACAAGGTGGATCTTAGTGGCTCCATATCTATCCAAATTATTAATCTTCCATATTGGGGGCATTACTAATTTTATTATCCAAATTTTTGGTATCGACAAGCATCTATCAATTGGAGAAATAGAATGGTCTTAATCAAAAATATCTCAGTGGAATGAGTGAGGAGCTCATCTCTATAGTCATAGGCCTCAAAATTGAAGAGCAAAAATTAAACAAGCTTACTAAGGTTTTTGAGCATGAGAAGGAGATATTACTGGTGGGCAATGAGTGTATTATGCCATTTCAAAGGAGTTTCAAAAGAGAAGACCTTATTTCTCCATTCAATGAGGTTGTAAATCATTTGATAAGGTATGTGACTCTTGATGGTCACTACAAGGTTATACATTTCTATCATTTTACAATTTTAAGTTACCTTCGACACAATATTCCCATTAGTATTTTGTTCTACATCCTTCATTCGATGTAACTATTGGTTTTGGTGGTGAGGCAAGATAAGAAAATTAAGGATCCACTACATCAAGTGGTTATATTCCTTATTTACAAATATTTTTAGGATCTTCATACAGAACCTTAGAGTATGGATAATAAGCATAGACCACAGCGAGATCCTCCAACCTGACATCCATCTGCTCAAGATCGAATGGAGGGTCAAAGTTTTTAATAACATCCCACAATCAAGTATTCTTCTAGATTTATTATTAGCAACACTAAGTCCAAACCCAAATAGCAATGTGAGGCATCTCCTTCTGAAGTGCATGTAGAGAATCCTATCCAACAGGATAATATTTTTGTGATTGACCTTCATGAGTCCTATTTTAACCAAGAGAATTATAACCCTATTTATATTATGTCCTCTCTTGATAAAGAGAAGAATTTGAAAAAGGGATCTGAAAGCATAACTAGGGAGGATAGGCATGAAGACAAGGGTGGGAAACCTCCCTCTAGTAATGATAACATTCTAGATCCTAAAAACATGGCTAAGTATGTCAAGAATCAAAGCAAGCTAAAATGTTTGGAAGATGAAGTCAGTCTTCACAAAAAGTTTCTTAGATGGTTCATGAAGGACCATACTCAGCTGAAGCAAGATGTTAACAACTTCAATCAAATGGATGGTCTCTTTCGTACCAAAGAAAATGAGGTTGAGCTTTTTTCCCTTATTGAATCCCTCAATGGTAGAGTTAATACCATGGAGAGAGAGAATAAATACCTCAAAGATAATTTGAACATCCTTTTTAGTTTTATCAAAGTTACTATTAATAATGCTATGCATAGCATGGAAGGCTTGTCCATGTGTTTCAATAACAAGGGTGATACTTTTAAAAGAATCGAGCCTAATAAGAAACTTAAAGTCATCATCATTGGCAATGAGGAGGATAAAATCAATAGGATCATTGATAGGAACCTGAAGAGCATGACTGAATATTGGAACAAGGCTTATGAAAACTATAAAATATTCAACAGAGCTGAGTATTTCATGTCTAGTTTAGGTTGCATGAGTGTTGTTGTTTTGTTTTGTCTCTGTTGTCTTTTTGTTGTTTCTATTTTTATGGGTTCCTTTTGTTGTTTTGGAAGCTTGGCTTTCTTACCGCTTATGGTTGTCCATAGGTGTGATACTATTGTATGAGTATGGTCCCTTTAAAACCTACTTTTACCTTTAATAAAAACATTCAATGTAAAATATTATGCAAACTATTCGAAATAAAAATAAAGAATATCTTGAGTGTAATGCAAGTAAATATGCATAATATACTGATTAAAAACTTATCCTATTATAAATTTGATTTAGTTCATATGGTATTACATTAAACCATACCCATATTTTATCAACATAAATATGAATAAAATAAAATAATACAACCAAAAAATAAATTGAATTAAATTTAAAAAGAAGATTTTCCTAGATAAATACTATATTTATATTAATCTTATCTATTTTTGGGTTTTTAATAAGGTGAAAATAGGTCCAAGATAAAACACATAAAATTTATTCAAAATTGAGAATGTACATAAAACTTCTAGGAGCGTAGTGATATGTTCGTAATGAACAATGTGTAATCTCATAGTTAATAGAATATTTTTTAGGTCAAAAGTTGTCTAATCCTGAAATAAATTTGTTGAATGCCTTGGTATTTTTCCACGTATCCATAAAAATCCCACTTAAATTGTCACATTCATTATCAATTTGTTTGAAATATTTAATTTTTTATAACCCTAATTAGCTCAAACCAACATGCAAGAACATACAAAAATGGAAAAAAGATATGAAGGGTTTACCTAAGTTAGACACATATTTTTTAGGAGGTTAGAAATATAATTTCATTTAATCCAATGAAAAATTACCTTGTTAATGAGATTTTAAAAAATAGTAGATTCTATATGCTCTTTTACTACTCCTTTCAATTTTAATTTGGTACAACATTGGTGGTATAGAAATTGTAATCCTAATTTTACACTTCAATATATGGCATATCATTTTTTGATTTATAAGTTTAAATACATTAATGCTCTTGTGCATTTATATACCCTCATGGTACAAAAGGTGAGAAAAAGGATACCAAAAGAGAAAAATTATATCAAAATATAGGAGAAAGTAAAAGACACTCTCAAGGATGTGAAAAGGGAAGAGAATCATAGTGGTAGACTCCTAGTTAGGCTAACAAATATTAAAAGAATTTTTTGTACCCTGAAATAATTTGGGGTCATACTAATTGAAATAAAGAATATTTTTATAGGATATTGAAAACAATAGATATAAATTTTGTATTTTAATGAACCCAAAGTGAACATAAAATAAACTTGTAGAGATAACACAAGGTAATGGAAGGAAATATAGGACCCAACATAAGAGAAAATTTGCCAATAAGAGCTATGAAAGAATGATCCATATGAACAAAAATAAATGAATATCATACAAAATAATTATTCTTGTGCCAATTATATTATATATACATTTCCCCAATTAATTCCTCAATTTAATGTGCGTGCACACACTTGCATACGTTTAAAATAAAAATAAATAATTGTATCTACAAGGGCTTAAAAAATAAAATGCTTCTGTAACAAATAAATGTTGCTTGAAGTTAATCTCAAATGCAATAATGATTTAAAAGCAAAAATCAGGATAGATGTTAGCTTCTCCTAGAATCTTTTTCCTACAACTCTGAAATTAAATGAAACTTGGTCTCCATGAAATTTCCATGAACATCATGCATTAAACTTAGTGTTTTTGATCAAAAGTTCATTCTTCAACTAGAAAAACATGGGGTGTGGTCTTAAAACCAAAGTGAATCTATTTATATATAACTAAATAGTATGGGAAGTAATAAAATCACTAATTAAAAATAGAAAATAATGTGGGATAAAATTCTTGGTATTTTAACTATGCCAAAACCTTTATAGAATCATGTAGTAATAAAATCATGTAGTTGATGGTTTAATAAATTCATCATAAGCCACCCTTCTAAGGTGTGTTATGTACTTTTATCACACTTTTTGAAATAAAAGAATTAAATATATTATAAATAAAATAGTGTTATTGTTAAAGTAAATTCATAAAACTATTTTTTTTTAGTCATGTAAATATATGATCATTAAATTACATTTATAGTGGGTATCTAGACCCATTTATTATTTAGTAGAAGTAATAATGATTCACCTATATATAATAAGACATTAAAAAATATAAATATAATCAATCAGAGGTTCTTCTTATATAGACAAAAATTACATAATAAAGATACAAATAATAATATTACTTAATTAATATTTGATATAAGTCAAACATGGAGATAACATGCCATAATACCAGCAATGGATAAACAAACAATGATATTCTCAATGTCGATCCAATGTTTATATAAAAACATCTCTATATGATTGCCCATTTAAAAATCTATAAAATAAATGATGAAACAAAATATAATTCCCTAATAGATACAAGGTATGAATCATGTAAATATATGCAACATGCATATAAATAATTAAAAAAAAAATGCATAATATACATTATAAAAATACTACTAATAACAAAGATATAAAAAATAATAATGAAATTTAAGCAAATTAAACTCATGTAAAACATAACACACTCAAATTAATTAGGGGGAAAAAATATTACACACATGAAAGTATATAAGTTTATAAATTCCACATAATATAAATGAATCAAGAAATGTCATGGAAATTCAACAATAGTAGTTATGTCACCCAAATAATAAAATATAATAAATTTTCCACATATATAAGAATGATAAATTACATCATGCATATTAAGAATTAACAATCATTTGACAATAAGCACACAGTTAAATATATTAAGATAAGATAGGCATGACAATAAAAAAGCACAAGCCCACATATCAGGCCATAGAAAAATTAGAGAGGAATCTTGGAAGGTAATAATATAGTAAATGTATTAGAAAATGTATAATAAGGATCATTCATCTTTTTCTCATTTGTATTAAATTTTTAGGATTTTCAAACTCTATAATATTTATTGTATTAAATAACAAATATAAAGGATCATTTAATGATTCTCAAAACATTAATGAATCCTAACACTAATCATATAAGATATATGTTATATAAATGTATATAATTTAATGAATATTTGATATGATGAAAGAAATATAAGAAATCTAAAAGCTTAAGCATTCATAAGAAGCATGAGAATACTTCAAGAATGAGAAAAATAAGCCTCTAATTAATCATAAATCCATAATGAGAGGAAAAAACCTATATATTATACATCTAATTCAATAGTATAATTAATATAGTTTTAATAAATTATATATAATATCTAGTAATATGTAGATATTCAAATTATATGAATTTTTTTAATGATATATACATAAAAGATAAAGGAAAAAAAATAGAACGATTAAATTTATAATCAAAGGAAATAAATTGAGGAAGAATATAAGTCAAGAGGAAAAAGTGAAAATTAATAAGAAAGATATTTTTAGTAGCTTACATTTTCTCTTTGAAATAAATACACACTAAGGTAGAAGTCTTAGATATATAATTATTTATCATCACAATGCAATTAAACACAATTTTGTGTGATGAGAGATATCAATAAAATTTAAAGAAAAAAAATAAGAGAAATAAATATTTTATAATAAAATAAAGAGATTATAATAATGACATATAAACAATGAGACTAATTGAAGAAAGAATAGAAAACAACTAGAACTTGAAAACACATAAAGAGGAAGTTAACTTTAGAATTAAATTAAGATATATGTTATAATTATAATATGTAGAAAGCAATAGCACACCTCAGAGGGAATATAAATAGAAGTAATATATAATAAAATAAAATAATTCTGAAAAACACTAAAAAAAAATCAAAATCTCATAGAAGAAAGTAAATGATACAAGAAAAAAATAAATAAATGTCATACATGATAAAGTAAATGATGCAATCAAAAAAATAAAATAAACTGCATATAAGATACATTATTTAGTTTAGATATATGGGGTTAGAAACTTAGGCCCGTTAGAAGTACCATCAAAGTGATCATACATTGTATAGGTAAGCTAGTTCATTTACTCATATTTGATATTTGAATTATATGGTACCCATGAGTCTAAAAAAGTTAATGTATAATTATCACCAATTTCGCCATTAGTATAATTGTTGCCACTAATAGTTAAATTGCTAGATATCTTATTAATTTAAATTATTTTTATGGAACAAGAATATTTTTAAGTGTGATTTTATTTAGTTGGGTAATAATGGAACACGATATTGTACATTTTCCCAAATCAAATAAAGAATTAGGTATGGTAATTGTTGATAATTTTGTCATTATTGGTCAAAATTACTTATATGCAAGTTGTTAAGAAGGTTCAATTAATGAAGTGAGGATTTATAAAGTTATCCATAACATAATACAAAATTTATCAAACCAAAACCATTTTCAAAAATAAATGACAAGTCCAAATTATGATAGAGGTTTCTTCTATTCCTCTAACTAGCTATTTGTAAATTAGTGAATGCAATTTTCAAATGCTCAATACAAGAAAAAGAAGAAGAGTTGGATAAAATGATATTAAAAAAATATTAGGGCCCTTATTACATAAATTTTTATCAGGTTACATGTGATTAAATATCTGAACAATTGTTAAGAAGAAAATGTGCTCTAAAACCCTTCTGAAACCCTAATGGCTCGATTTTAGGTAGAATGTTTGCATTTTTGAGTTCTTTGTCAAAAAAATAAATTTTTGTGAGATATTATGGGGAATAAATGACCTTAATCAACCTTATTAAATAAAAATTTAAATGAAAGTAATAGATAGATGTAAAGGTATAGATTGCAAGGTTTCAAGCAAGCAAGAGAGACAATCAGAAAAGGTTTTTTTAAGAGGTTTAAGATATTATAAGATATTAATGGTTAAAATGTTGAGATTGATTATTTAAAGTTTTAATTAAAAATTAATTAGATAATTAGGCACCATAAAATTCAATAAAATGATAAAACTTAGACATATATGCATTCATAAATGAAATTGTGCAAGCTAAAAAACACTAAAAAATGCATATTTTGAGAGATATTGAATGAAATTGATTTAAATTTAACATAAAAGTATATTTTTATGACTTATAATGTTTATAAGTGGTTTCATGGTCTTAATATAAATGAATATATAGACTCATTATATAATTAACATGCAATATCTCTCCTACTATTCCCCCTTTTGGGATAATTTTAAAAAGTCAAAAGAAAAAAACATGAATGCAAGATGCAAGTGAAGATAACTGAGGTCAAACTCCAAGTTAAAATTAAATCTAAGTCAAGTCAAAAAATAAGATGAAATAAATGTAACTAAATTCAATATTCAATATTCATGCAATTCCAAGAGGAGTTAACTACAGATCAAAAGGAGTTAACTGAAGATAATAAAAAACATGCAAGAACATTTGGCTATTTTAAACTTCTCTCTCTCTCTTCCTCCAATGGCATACTCCAAAAATTAATGTAAAAAATCAAAATATGCTATGTTTAAATTAATAATTTGGGATTTGAGTTGAAGGTTGAGTTATGTTTCACTTGAAGAAGTGAACTATAACTCGACATGGACTCTTTCCTAGTTTGGAGTTACTTTGTCTCTTGTCTTTCTCTTCTTCCTTCCTATATGTATTTTTATTTTGAGAATATTATCAAGATATTATTATTTTAGCTTAATAATCTCTACTAAAATATGTACTATATCACCTATGAAATAATAAAGAGTTAATTGTTCTTTCATTTTCAAGTTGTTCATGAAGTATGTTCTTAATATTTATTGATGTAACTTAATGAATGACTGATTTTAGTATGTTTATGTATGATTTTTTTGCCTTTATGAAGTAAATAATAATAGTTTTACATCATATAGAGTGTCTAAGTCTGATTTATACCTAATCTATAAGTTAATTCAATCATTGTTCATTGTTTCCAAGCTACTGTGAGTATTTATCAAGAACTGTGTATGAAATACTCATGCAAGAATCACTGTGTGAAGATAAAGTATAAATCTACAAATTTTTAAGCTTCCAAAGTGTGTCAATTATATACGTAATTGAGTTTAAAATTAGTGCACCATCCAATTTTTTACTTTTTTGTTCAATTTCAGCATTAGTATTGTTCTTTTTACCCTTTTCTCAGTCCATAAATCACTATTTGAGAGAGTTTAGAGAGAATTTACTAAGTGTACCAAAGGGAACTAGCCCTTAATCTAGATATTATCTCAAACATAAGGTCATCCAGACCTTGGATAATTTATATTATATCAACAAGTGTGAGAACAGACACATTATTCTTGAATAGGGTGCCCTTCCGAGTGATAACAATTTTTGGTACACATGGTGGGACATAGATTGGAGCTATAGAAAAAAATATTTATAGAAATAAGAAGTATCATTTTCATGCCTAAGGTCACTATAAGTTCTGCAAGTAGAGACCACTTCAATTTAAAATCATATCATCAACATGGTTGTCCCAAGGATTTAAGTATTTATTCCTTTCAATGATGAAATCCCTCTCAATTTGACTCATTATGATGATATTATAACCTCAACCCTCAAAATTTTATCATATTTTATAGGTTAAGGACAAAATGAACCTATATAACATATCAAAGATGTGACAAACTTATGTTCATTCCACTATGTTACCCAAGAGAATGGTGCAATTCATTTACTCATTGTATCCTTGAATAGAAAGGTGTTTCAATGGTATAAGAACCTTCCCTTAAACTTCATTTTCAGTTGAGATGATTTAGATGGAATATTATATAGGCAATTTGAAGATAAATTAAACCATCTATGACTTGTTGATCAACTCACTACCATCAAGAGAATAACACATAAATTTATGATTGATTTCAATGTTAGATTTCAGAAGACATGTAACGTAATACCTCCAATGATAATGCCATCTCTTGATTATACTTTCCTATACTTTTTGAGAGACTTGAATTATGATATTTCAGTTATGAATCAATCCATGGGTGGTAGGACACTCTGAGATGCATGTGAGGTTGCCATTAGAGTTGAAAATAGTCAAATTCAAGATGTTAAACTTACACCTAAGCATCTAATGCCAATTTTACCAAAATTACAGCCTATTCTAGCTCCTCAAGCTCCATCAATAGCCGAAATTCTATCCCCTCAAGATCAAGTTCAAGATCCTCATAGTCAATCTAATGAGCTTGGTAAACTAAAAGGTATGTTTCAATCTTTCGGTAATGAATTAATTCACCTAAAGAGGAAATAATATCAAGCCAATAACAATATCAAACACCTAATAATCTCACATATCATCCATATAGAGAGCAAATACCTTCCTACTAAGGCTATAGAGATAATAGGTCTCCATATCAAATTCAAAGAGCCATTATACCAACCAAATTATATGATGCAATTAATCATAATATTTATTCTTTAACCAAGGCCCTTGTTTGAGTACAAAATAACTTGATGGAAGATTCAAGTTAGAAGCCTTATAACACCAATGAGGTGAAAAATCAAGATTTAGTATCATAGAATATGGTAATTCCTCAAATGACACAATATCAAGCCTTTATTTAAGAAGACGAACACAAAAAAAGCTATGATACAACAAGGGGAAGTGAATCATGGATAACTAAAACCAAATGCAATATTGATGAATTTTTATGTTGATGATCATTTGGTAGTAAATCAGATTGGTGAGTCTAAAAAATCAAAGGACTTTGTTGCAATCATTACAAGATCCAAGAGAAGGGTTATAGATGATCCAAAAGAAGAAATCTATGATTCAAATGTTGCTAATATAGTTTATAAAAATACTAAAGATTAGATTACTACCCCTTTAGCTCAGAAAAATCATCATATTGAAGCAAACAATCTTCACCAAATACCTTACGTATAAGAGAAACCCATAATGGTCTATATTCTTATTCCACCAAATGGAACCTCTTGCCCTCCCACCATCTACATTTTTTAAGGAAGACCTCTTGTATAGATAGAAAAAGAAGAGAATCCAAGTGAAGATAATTTTTCAAGAGAGGATGACCAAGAATTGTTTTGGTCAAATAAACTTTAATTTGGCATATAAGATCATCTCACAGCTCTTGAGGATCAAAATTAAATTACAACTAAAAGTGAGACTCAATAATTCTATCATGAAGATGTTCAAGATAACTTATATAATTATTATTTATAATTTATTTAAGTCTTTGATAATATTTATACACCTAGATCTCCTTATAAAGGCATTGATAAAGTGTTTGTGAAGGTTGAAAAACATATTCAGGAGGATGTTGATCAAAGCACATTTTTAGAAGATCCTCATGAAGAAAGAAATCAATATTTAGAGATCCTTAAAGATATTGAGAAATTTTTAGCAGTCGAAAATAAAGATGACATCTAAATATGTCACAAAAATCAAAGAACATTGTTCTAGTGAGCCAATATTATCATAAATCAGAATGTGGTTACATTGAAAAGCTTTCTTAGCATGAAAGATAAATCAGAGGTGAGAATTGAACCACATGATGTGTTTGATTATATTATAGATATGTTTTCTTCATTTGACTTTCTTGGAGACAAGCTAAAAATGTTAATAAGCATAAAAAGAGTTGATCCAACCAAAATGACACTCAAACAATAATTTGTTCCTCATCTTTGTCAACCATATGGAGAGAATTTGAGTGGTTTTTGTTTTAATTGATGTGGATTTTGAGTGTTTTATATAATATTTTTTTATATTTTAAGTTTATCCAAGTGATATTATGCATATTCTTAGTTGGTAGTTGTTTTAGTTTCACTTTCCTCTAAGTGTTATCTTGCACATTTTTTTAGTTGGTAGCTCTTCTAATTTTCAATTCAATAAGTGATTATACACAAGTGTTGTAGTTTATAAAGGGAATTTTTAGTCTCAAATTTTTTTATATTTTCATGAATTAATATTTTAATGGATGACTACTAATCTTTAGTATTTATCAAGCAAACATCCCAATAAAGTCACTAAGAATGTTGACAATTTTGCCACCATTAGTCAAAATTGCTTTTGTGAAACTCATCAAGAAGATTATATTCATAGAGTGAGGAGTTAGGAGGTTATCCATAAAACATTAAAACCTTCATCAGACCAAAAACAATCTCATTAACAACTCATAAGTCCAAATTTTGATAGAAGCTTATTTTATTGTTCTAACTAACTAGTTGTAAGCTAGTGAAGGTAGTTTTCAAATACATGGTATATGAAAAAGAAGAAGAGTTGGATCGAATAATATTAAATAAATATTGGTTTCCATATTTCATTACTATTTAATTCATTGGTTTAAGGTTATACATACTTAAATTAATGAACAATCGTTAAGAAGAGAATGTGCGCTAAAACCTTTCTTAAACTCTAATGTCTCAGTTTTAGGTAATGTGTTTGAATTTTTTAGTTATTTGATTAAAATATAAAGTTTTGTGAGATATTATGGGGAATAAATGACATTAATACACATTATTTAATAAAAATTTCAAATCAAATCATAGATAAAGATAAATATACAAGTTGTAAGGTTTTAAGTAGACAAGAGAGACGGTCAAAAGAGACATGTTTTGAGAGGTTTAAGGGATTGTTTTAAGATATATAATGGATTTAATATTTATAATGGTTATTAAATTTATTAATTATAAAATAATGAGGTATTTATGCCTCATAAAACTCAATAAAATAATAAAACTTAGACCTATAGCATACAGAAATAAAATGGTGTAAATTAGGAAACATCAAAAAGTGTATATTTTGAGTTTTATTGAATGAAATATCTTGAAAATTTGACATGGAAGTATTTTTTATGTAATTTAATATTTTTAAGTGGTTTAATAACCTTAATTTACATAATTATAGATAAAATGGTTAAACATGCGTCTTTTCATGAAAGAAATCGGGTGGTTTTACTAATTTGCTCACAAATAGAATTAAAAATGAGTGTTTCAGGTCTTTCCATTGAAAAATAATAATTTTATATTGTTATATTCATTAATAGGTATATTAACATGCTCATGAAATTAAAACTAATTAAAATTACACTTATACCAAAGAAAAACTTTTCTATGTCGTCCTGTGGGCAACAATCAAGTATTTTTTATGAATTTTTATTTGAGAGTTTAGTGAGGAGTTTTAAATATTTTGAAATTTTAAAAATATATATAATTTATAACTATCTAATTATAATATGAGGAGTGTTTTGTGAGTTCCAAAACTCATTTTAGACCCCCAAATCCAATTAAGGGTTTCTTAAGCCCTAAAGATCATAAAATGACATGTTTGGGGAGTTGTAAGTGAAATTTGGAGCTGAAAGTTTGTTTGAAGATGTGTGCCATAATGTTAATTATTTTAAATTATTATTTACACTCATTATATTTTTAAATAATTTAAATTAATCAATTTCAAGGTTCTCATGGTGCATTCAAGAAGCTTATCAAACCACGAAAGATGTACACTTCTAAGAACCAAAATGGAGAGTTAAGATTGTCATCATCAAATTCATAATCAGAAAGAATATTTCATGGAAGTTTAAATAAATTCAATATTAAATAATATATCCCTCTCTATTTGGCTCTATTTGATACAAATTAAGAAAAGTCAAGTCAAAGAGGAAAAAGTCTTCAAGGTGCCTAGAAAAGTGGAGTTCAAAACATGCAAAAATAGAGTTGAGTTGAAGTCTTGGTTAAGCTGTGAGGACATATTTTAATGAAAGAGTATCTTTAGTTAGTATAAATGTAATATATCTCCTATTATTCCCCCTTTTGGGTTAATTTTATAAGGTCAAAATAAGAATCATGCATGTAAGATGCAAGTGAAGATAACTGAGGTCAAACTCCAAGTTACAAGTCAAGATAAGTCAAGTGACATTCCAAGTTAAAATTCAATATAAGTCAATTAAAAATCCAAGATGTGATGAAGGTAAATTAATTAAAAATTCTAGATGCATGCAAAATCAAGAGGAGATAATTGAAGATCAAAAGGATTTCAATAGAAGTTGTTCGAAAGGATTTAAGTCAAGATAATCAAAAGCATGTAGAAACCTTTGAATTTTTCAAACTTCTCTCTCTCTTATTACTATTCCATACTTTAATAATTAATTTAAAAAATCCAAATACACTATGTTGGAATTGGTAATTTGGGTTTTTAGTTAGAGGTTGAGTCAATTTTTAGTTGAAAGATTAGTGAACTATGACTAGACAGGGACTCATTTCTAGTTTCGAGTTGCTTTATATCCTCTCTCTATTCTTCCTTTCTATATGTATTTTAAATTTGATAAGATTATTAGGATATTATGTTTTTGGATTACAGAAACTATGTCAAAATTTATACTACATCACCTTTGAAATAATAAAGAGTTGATTTTTCCTATGTTTTCAAGCCACTCATGAAGTGTGTGCTTAATATTCATTGATGTAACTTAGTGGATGATTGATTTTACTATTTTTATGTATAAATAATTAGCCTATATGAAGTAAATGAGAATATTTTTAGGTCATATATAGTGTCTAGGTTTGATTTTTACCTATTTTAGAAGTGAATTTAACTATTTTTCATTCCTTTCAGGTTAGTGTGAGTGTTTATCAAGACTTATGTATGAAAAACTGATACAAGAGCCACTATATGAAGATGAAGTGAATGTGTGAAAGTTGTTATGCTTATAAAGTGTGTCAAGTATTTACATAATTGAATTTCAAATAGGTGTATCACCCCAAATTTTTAATTTTATGTGCAATGTCAACTTTATTATTATTCCTTTTACTCTTTTGCGAGTCAATAAATCATTATCTGAGAGAGTTTAGAGAGAAGTGGGTGAGTGTATTTTTGGGAACCAATCATTTATCTGTATATTCTTTCTAACATAACATCAACCACATCTTGAAGAGTTTCCATTGTACCAAAAAAAAAAAAGAACAAATACAGTTCTTACATATAATACACTTTTGAATGATAATAATTAAAATTGATATTGAAAAAAATTATAAACTAATTGTTTCCTTTTTAAAAAATAAATAAATATTATTAATTTTTTTTTAAGATTGAATTGAATGAGTCATGAGCCACATTTTTCAAATATTTTTAAAAAATAACTTTGAAGATTCGTTAAAGTGATCCATTGTCCCATTACTCATTTATTATTCTTGTTCAATATTTACTAAAATACATTAAAGAGACAAATGTGTAAATGGAAATTTCATTGTTGAAATCCTACTAAAATTATAATCCGAATACCAAACTTAATTTTTTAGATGACACTATTTTTTATGTTGTTTGATGTAAGGTATGCTAAGGCTTTCAAAATAATTCTAAAATATTGCTAAGAATCCTCAAGTCTAATAATAAACTTGGTGGTAAAAAAAATCATAAATGTACCCATGAGATGACATGCAATAATTTTGGCTACATTAGGCATCCTAATGGTTTTTTAAAGAGAGTATCACAAATCTTATAGACGATATTGGGTATTTATAAATAAAATTGCTTGACTTTAGCTAGAAAGCTAGTTTTATTTTAGGTGATTCTTCAATGAATTCTTATATACATTTTTTCAGTTTTTAAGGTTATAAAGGGAGTTGCGAGATAGGATGAATAATATTTTCAAAATGAAATTTATGGAAATCAATGTTTGGGATTATGAAAATATGTTTTATATAACATAATATTTGTAGGTTTAAAGGTGTTGGTGATGTTAAAGTAAAACATCGCTAATAGAATAATGAAGATGTTGGGATTAAATTGATTTGAAATATTTGTGAATAAAATCATGAACCATGCGAGTGTCATGAGGAATTAATTAAATTTTGAGCAAATTTTGAACATATAAGAATATTTTTACTACTTAAAAACTATCCTTGGAATCATGTATATAAGATTTCATGTATTTTTATATAATTTTTTTTAATCAACAATACATCATGTGATATTGGAAATGCAAATAAGGTATATTTATAGGTTGATTGTTAGTAAGGGTGCAAGGTGGTTTAGGATAGAGTATATCTTGGTGAATCATAGAGAATTTTCAAACATATTTTGAGATTCAAGATCTCTAATTATTAGATATAATGTTAAGAGAATAATAAAATAGAAATATATTGGAAATCCTCGAAGAACACTAACTTCCTTGAAGCTCATCAAAATAATAAAAAATACTCAAAAATATGAAGGATTCTTCTCAAACAATTAAAAGATTTTTTTTAAAATAAGGATAGTTGACAAATTAGGTATATACACTATTTCAACTAGTTATACTTTGGTCATAAAAGTCTATGTAAAATAAGAATAATAACCTTTTATATTTATTTAGAATTTGGTCTTCACCCTTAAGGATAATTTATTTTATTAGATGGATTATCTATAAAGGATTTTGAATTGGGATTGCATACAAAGATTAGAATATTTAGTAAATCCATGTGTTTTATTTAAAGAGGATGGTGAGTTTGTCAACATTTTAATGTTAAATTATTAAGTTTATTATTAATATTTTGAGTACTTTTTTGTTTAAATTATATTAGACATGGGTATGTTTAAGGTTAGTGAAAGATGCTTTTGTATCTTGGTTTAGTGGATAACATAATATTGGAGCTATCCGGTAGGATACTTCTATGAATATTATTTATTAATATATTTAATTAAACATATATTATAATGAGGTTTTAATATGTATTTATAGTATTTATTGTAGTATAAATAATCAATAATCATTAATTGGTGGATAATTATCTATAAAAAAAATTATTAGAGAAGATTTTCAATCAAGTTATTAACTTATAATTTCATATTTAAACATGTTTACCTCAATAATATTTATCTCATAATTTCTAACCACCAAATAATTAATATAAATTTGATTGGTAAATACTCAAGAACACATTGTATTTAATGGGATGAAATAAACTCTAAGAAAAAATACTTTAAAATTTACTATTATGTACTTTGTGAGTGATATTTTCAAGCATAATTTTGAATCGAAACACATAGTCATTAACACTCTTATTAGTTCCATGTTTAAGTTGGGAAATATTTGAAAATGTGAACTTCATGGTAATATTGACTAAAAATTGAGTTGAGATTTCATCAACCAAAACACTCAAATATTCTATAGATTTGAATGCTAAGATGAAAATACAATCAAAAACATAATCACTAAAGCCTTTAGGAAAGTATTTTATCAACAATTTATCATTACAAAGAAAATTAAAAAAACAAGAATATATATTTTTTATGTGATAATAAATACCATATTTTCCATTAAATAATTCAAATTTACTAACTACAAAATTGATATTCAAAAGGTAGGAATTGACCTCCATAATCCAAAAGATTATGTAATATATCATGCTAATTTACATTGTGAGTTGGTTATTACGAACCTTAGGAATTGAATGGGACATTTGTTTACATATAAATCATGGTTTCTAATAGTATTTTATCTTCAATCTATATTATATATGTAGTAGTGAGGTATAAATAGGAATACAAATATTAGCTTTTTAAAAAATATTATGAAGAATATGTAAAGTTTGAGTATATGATCTTATATGGTTGATGACATTAATAGGTATCAATAGATACAATGAGAAGGTAAAGAAATAATTAATACAAAAATAAAATAAGGATATGGTGTACAAAAATACAGGAAATTTAATAAACAGCCATATAATGTAGAAGGGAGAGGAATCCATAATAGGTTAAATATAATTAGAAGCATTCGAATTTATTATTACCTATAAAATATATATCCTAAATTATTATATTCTTTATTTCAACATTCTTCAATAATACATATAATATTTTATGTATATTAGTAGAATAATTTATAATATATTTTAAAAATAATTAAATTCATTTAACCTTATCTTTATTTATATTATAAGAATAACTATTTGAAAATTAACTAAACACATTATCATTCCAAAAATGACCATTCATGATATTTCCATCTAACTCATTTGCATTAATATTATTTACATTCATAACATCAAAAAAAAAGTATTAACCCCATTAACAATATTAATAGTCCTTTTGGAGTGGAAATGAATACTAGTCAAAGGCAGTTTACCAAAGCAATTTTTTTTTAAAAATAAAAAATTAATCGATCATTTTGCCTATTAAAATTTATATAGATAATTTTCAATGGTGGAACAAAAAGTAATCTCAACATTAAAGGAAGTTTACCAAAGTAATTTTAAAAAAAAAAAATCAATCGATCACTTTACCTAATAAGAGTTATATAGATAATCTTCAATGGTGGAACATAAAGTAATCTCAACATTAAAGAAATAAAATGTATAAAAATAATAGTAATGATTAATCTGAAGAAGAAATGAAGTATACAAGGAAAGTTTATCAAAACATGTAGAAAAATAAAACCCGACATGTAACATGATCATAATATAACACTAAAAAATGTAAGAAATAACATGTTCCATATTTTTTTATTATGTTAAAGTAAATTTAAGTTATAAAACATTACACTAAACCAAACATACATGTGTATAATAGAAATATAAATAAAATATTATAATATAATAATAAAAAAGCACATATGGTAGTGCAAGAGAAAGATACTGAAATGAATTACAAAGAGAATGTTCTTATGTAGATTAAAATATGTACATCAAACTTATGTTTCTTTTGGTGACTGAAGTTAAGTGAAAATCAGTTTAGGGGAAGACAAAGAGATTGTAAAATATTTTGAAAAACTAGGAATATTAGAAAATATTGTTAGGTGTTGCTAGTATATTCTTTTCAAGAATATGAGTGAATTGGTAAGATCCTAGTGAAAATTATGGATTATTGGTCAATAGAGTACCTCATTGTTTAAACAATGTTTGAGACTAAATTTTTTTGGATTCCTTTATCTATTTATGCTTTATCAAAACTCCATTCAAATTCAATTATCCATAAACTTTCTTCCAATCTTTCTTGCAACACTAATTAGCTTAAACATACTTACAAGCACAATTTTTTTAAAGTAGTTTTGAGTGTATTCCCCCACATAGACCCATGTTCCTTGATATGTTTATAATAACCACATAT
Organism: Torreya grandis; assembly: GCA_037957365.1. NCBI lineage: Eukaryota > Viridiplantae > Streptophyta > Pinopsida > Cupressales > Taxaceae > Torreya > Torreya grandis. The sequence continues at coordinate 658,673 of JARHVA010005769.1, read as the reverse complement.
TCATTCTATGAAATTATTTAATATAATGTGAATATCTTAATAATATTTTAACTAGTGAGATGGAAAAAAAAATATTATATTCTATTAACTTTTTAATTATTATTTTATTTGTATTTTTGGTATAAATGTAATTTAATTAAAAAATATATATATTTTTTACATGTCAATAAATGACATTAAATTTATTATTATGTAGTTTAATGTATCAATGTATTCATCTAATTATCGATTTATTAGAAATAAAATAGATACTTATTGACATGAAATTTGATACATAAAATTTGATAAAAAATTGAACAAAAGAAAAAAAACATGGACATTTAAAATATATCTCAAAAGAGGTGAAAATTCCATAAGGGACAAAGATAATAGTAGTATGCACTGGGTCAGACCATCAATCCACAAAAGATCAATTTTAACATTGTAGTAGCATCATGAGTATTACTAAGGAAAATAAATAGCCATTTTATAGATTGTAAGGGACTTTAGATGGGATGGTGGTATTTTGTTTGATAAATATTGAAAAAATATATAATTTTGTAGGGACTACAAAATGAAATTTAAAGAAATATAAAGCCAAAAATAATGAAAATTTTTCTAATAAGAGTATAATATGAACTAATTATTTATATGTATAAAAAACACACTAATTCCATATGAAATAAATAATTGTAAATGTATAAAACTAGATATCTATAATTCCAATGGAAGTAGCTGAAATATTTTAAGTACATCATGAATAGGAGTAACTAAAATAATTTAAATACATCTGAATATAAATAACTAAAATTTTATAAGTATACCCTCACTAGGAGGTACTGAATTTGTTAGAGTACATTCTCAACGAAAGTACTTAACTGCATGAGAAAATATTTAATATGAGTAACTAAAATAGTGCCATTACATCTTTAATATGAGTGAATAAAATAGTCTAAGTACAACCCCTATAAGATTAATAAAATGTGATTTACTATAAATTTGGCTTTATAATATACCTACTTTATAATAACTTTTTTGTGTATGATGAATAAGATATATTTCCATTTTAATAATTTCAATAAACATGTTAATCTTGTGTCCTAAATTAAATATGTTAAAAGTAACATGTATATTGTATCATACACAAAAATTAATGTGTCTACCACGTGAAGACAATCATTTGTGAAAATATATGAGTTAAATAATTTATCTAATATGTCCAATGATATAGTTAGTGTACATATTGATGATATGATGTGTAAAATTTTAATTATTCCCTCAAAGCATTCATAATGTGGGAATCTATAATAGTGTGGGATTAATATTGTAGAGAAACATCTAAATAAAGTTGGTTTCGAACCTGAACTAATGATATAAATAAAAACATTGAAAGAGAAGGGAATTGGGTCACAAAATATAAAGGTATAAAATAAAAAGATGCACTAAAATATATTTTATTGATTTATTATCTTTTCAAACCAAAAAATAATTATGTAAGACAAGAGAATGGAATTTATGTAAAATAACAAAATGAAATCAATGAAATCTAATATAAAAAATATTAGAGAAGAATGAAGAATGTAGAAAGATGAATAGTTACAATAAAAAATACTTTTATCAATATTAAAATAAAATACACAAAAAAAAACTTTATTTCATTAATAATTTTGAACATGATCTTGAATAAAAATAAATAGAAATCTAAATATTAAGAAATAATAATAAAATAACTTCTAAAATCTAAGACGTCATCTTATTTTTATTAATATCAATACATTATATAAATAAAAAGAGATAGATACAAATTAAAAACACTCATTTAATAAGTACAATAATATATATGAATACTATAGTGCAACATTATTCTAGTGATATTATATAGATTAAATGCCTTCACAATCTATAGCTTAATGTGCTTTGTCTCCTTATTATTAATTAATAAGGTCCATCTCTTTGTTCATTATTCATGTGTACATGGATAATAGAATCCCAGTCCATCCTTGACATAATTTCATTCAAATCCCAAATTCATTATCAAAAAAACATCTTATTGTTCCTTGAATAACTATTTCATCTATAATTTATGGTTCATCTATAATTTATGTTTACATGGATGTAGATAGGTGAATAATTTATAACACTTAATCATTTAGCTAAGATTTTTTTATGCCTGTATGCAAACATTTTTCTTTCACAACCTTCAATTTCTTCATCTACCCCATATTTTATTCATTTCTCTAAATTATCAATGCTTTGTTGATTATACGACTCATGATTAGTATTGCATAAGATAATCCAATGATGTGAACCATGTTTAATTTATTGAGTCATCATAAAGCTATTTTTTCTAATATAGAGATAATTGAAAAGCATGAGATATATATCGTAGGCTTTTATAACTAGCCTCATAGTTTCCATGTATTTATTTTGAATTTTTTCAACCCTCCTGTGAGACTAGCTCTTTGTGGATTTATACTTAATCTCAAATTTTTAATGAAGATAAAATAATATAATGTAAGAACCATTTAACAAATTAAATGGTGAAAGGGGTTTTAAGATGATGACACAATAGTTCATGAGATTAGATTAAAAGATTATCAAATGAATATAGGGCTTCATTAAGTAGTCTTATATTTGGAAATATTTCAAATATTTGATTTAGGGTTTAAGAAGAGATATGGTGGAACATCTATCTAAATAGGTTTAAATAGGTTGTGTACAAAAGTGTTTTATAGATGATTGAGGTGTTGGGTCATTAAATATCCATTGTTATTTGATTGTTTATTTACTTTATATTGTTAGTAGTTGGTTCAAAATAATTAGTTAATCCTATAACCGTCTTGTGAAAAGATTATATAACTTTTCACCGTCTTCTTAAAATTAACCCAAACTAATACATTATCACATTTTTATCAAACACTTTATTCTCAATGCAATTTCATAGTTATTCCTCCATTGCCCTTAGATCTAAGAGTGGTATCAGATCACATGTGAATCATGGAGGATTCAATATTGATCTATGAGTGAAAAGAGGATATTTATATATAATAGAAGATGCTTAGTTTTCATCACATGAACTTGTTCCAAATATAGTAGTTTCCAAGTATATGTTGTTAATGTCAATTTCATCCAATGACATTATCATGGTGAGAATTATATTCTGATATACCCTAGGTACCCTTCATTTTATAAACTTTGTAGTATATATGATTTTTTTAATTACTTAGCCCATTACCTTCAAGCAATTTTGTGTACTTTGTTATTCTTAAAAAATAAAGCAAGGACTATTGTTTATGCAATTATTGAATCCATTATATTCTATAACCCCTGACTACATAAATGATAAACTATTGTAACTTTTGTATCATTCATAATCACTCCATCATGCCCATTGGTTGAATATGGATCCAAAGCAACATCTAGAAATTATAAGATAAAATGTGATTTTTTGATAAAGTTTATACAAATCGTGATTAGATTCCTATCCAAGGAGTTATTTTCCTCCCTCTTTTCTTGAATAAATTTGAAGAGAGGAAATATTATATGCCATTATCATACAAGTGTAGAACATTAACATGAATGGAGGCATGGTGTTATCAATTGATTAGTTGTAGATCTGAAATAAATCAAATCATACAACAAGATGACCATTTCACTTCAAATACCTAAATCACCATTGAAAGAATTGAAGTCCTATGGTATGATAATCTATACACTTTGTTTAAATATGTTTGAATGTTGTTGGAAGTTATTCTCCATAAAATTTTCACTATTTGAAATCCTCAATAATAAAGTAACATATTAGTATGGCTATGTAAGTATATAATATATCCAAACTATTTTCTTATCATTGTGGGCTCCATAGAATAGAAAACCAAGCACATTCCCTTTTACATACAAAGTGAATCAACAAGTAAAAGATTTTTGCATGTGTTTGAAATATTGCCTTTTTATTTTTACAAATTCTAACGACTTATAGTAATATTTAAAATACTTTCACCTAATTTCAATATTCTTTACATAGTAGAGTTGGTCATATAGATATTGCCACTACTTGCCAAAACAGAGGTTAAAGGTTCAAAACCTTAATTTTGACTATTTTGTTTAAATGTATTTGATTTTGGAATATATCTTGTTGAAAAGGGAATTTTCAATTTTCAAAGGAATTGTAAATAGAATCAATGATATAAGGGTGTAAGTCATCATGTGCTTTACGCAATGTGTAATCTGATGACTATGTATGTGTTGTGCAATTCCTCGCACTCTAAATAAAATATTACACAATTTGTTATGTATAAAATGTGTTGGATGTCACTAGTCGAATGATATCATGCTTAAGTGATGCAAGAACATCAAAATATGAACTATTTCAATAATATAAATATGTTAATTTGTAATAGGGTAGGACCTCGAAAAGTCTTAAGAACTCTTTTATAATAGTTTTAAGAGTTTATTGTCATGTTGTAAATATTTTTTTTTACTTCCATGTAAATGTAAGACTACCTAAAGACTATCTTAAAGGAGACTCTTACGTAGAAGGAAACTAAAAAGAATATGTTAGTTACAGATAAGACGCAAGGGAGAGATATTTGGTCCTATTCTAAGACCAAATCCAAATAAAGACCTATTTTCACGTAGAGATAAGAGCCAATAAAAGTAAATGTATAGCCATAGGGTTGAAGTAATGAAGTCTTGGGTAGAGAGTAGCGGATTTCTTTTATGTCTATAGGTAGCATTCAGCTTGGTTATTTTGTAAATAAAATAGTGTAAAGAGATCAATAAAGGAGATTTTTTATTTATAAAATAAATACCCTTTTTTTTAAGGCTGAGATTATAGTAATAATCTATAGGACCACAAGCATATACATAAAGATTGAACAATGTTCTTGATATTGATATTTTATTTTATTCCCACTGTGAATATGAAGGCATATGGAAGGAATCAGTAAGTCTGTACAAGCATGAAGGGAGTTCTAGTTTGCTGTTAAAGACGTAATGGATCTGTGTATTATCAGGTGGAATCAATTCAATACACAGTGGAATGAATGCATGGGAGACGATTAAGTGCTGTTGAGTTGAAAAGTTTCCTATCGAGTCGATTGGGAGAAAACTAGCACGCACTAGCAGGGTAAAGTAAGTTTAGACCATAAATGATAATCGTTTTATCTTCATAAGGACAAGTATGATAAACTGTGGGTAAGGTGGATTTATAGAATGAAATTGATATTGAATATATCTATAAAAATTGTCCATGGAGCCGATTTTGATTATACAAATCAAAACGCTCTTAGGTGAAATCGTGCTGTATACATTCATGCTAAACGAAAATGATATCGAATTGTGCATAATTCTAAATGCATGTGGTATCACTTATAATCATTGGCTTGTCTCTGATGATACACACACAGGAATAAATGAATTCTGATCAGCATTTATAATGCCAAATTCTGTGAAGACTACAATAGTAAGGAATTGAACAGATTCTTGATGTAGAGGAATCAATGAACTATGATAGAGGTTAGATCGAGTAATATAGAATTTATAATATTAGCCTCGATTGGTTAATGAAGACGGTGAGATATTATTACTTTGCTTGTAATTGTATTCTTGGGAGCATAGTTTGAGTTTAACGGTTGAAAGGTGTGTGAGATTGCTTTTGAAGAACACAGAAATCTATGTGAATTCACTATAAAGTTTGTGTCATTTTGTCATGGAAAATAACCAATTTTAAGTGCCATTGAACATTCAAATTGGTCTGTAATAAAAAAAAACGCTATATAGCTTGTATATATGAATATCTATGAAATCCGCATGAAGGCGTAATAACAAACTATGCAAACTTTGTTTAAAAGTTTAACAACTTCATCAGGTACAAAATAGAAATTTTTATGAGAAGCTCGAGTAAATTGACTGTAATGGAAATTATAATAAATGCAGGCTAATATTATAAATCAGGTTGCCTTAGATATATTTGGGTGAGTTGTTATGTAGTACGTTTATAGATGCCATCGTGGAAGAAAAAAAATTGGTGTTCTATTCTTTGATATTTGTCACTGTTGATATAAACTCAAGTCCCCTAAGGCAAACCGGAATACTTGTGAATTATTTATCTCCATGTTTGATTTTCAAACAAAGGCACCAATGAAAATAGAAGTCAGTGCTTTATTGGAAAGAAAGGGTAAGAAATGGAGTCCAATAAATTTGTAAAAAAAGATTTATTCAGGGCAATCAAAATCGGTTGGCAGAGATAATGGTGAATGGGTTATTCAGCTGTTTTCAAAGAAGAATAATTTTTCTGGTTTGAAGTGAATTTGAAAATTCTATGAGAATAAAATTGATTTCTATTGAACGCTCTAAGTCCAAGGCTTCAAATAAGACAAGATAATTTTTGTTTAAGATTGGATAGGTAGTATAAAATTGTTTGAAAGATTAGAGTCTTTTTGAAATCAAAAATTTGTTAAGACAACATAATTTTTGTTTAAGATTTGATAGGTAGTATAAAATTGTTTGAAAGATTAGAGTCTTTTTGAAATCAAAAATTTGTTATAAAGATGGAGCTTGAAGTACAGTGGTATCATTGTGTTGATTGTATCATTAAGGTTGTGTAGATATTTATAAATGTTATGGTTATGGTTATGATTGGTATGGTTGTGGTTGTTATAATCTTATTTAACGTAAAAAGAATGATTATTGTTGTTGCAACATTAGATGGTAAAAGTTGTGAGGAAAACACCAACCAAGTACATTAAGAATAGGGCACAATGCTTTTTTTTTTTTACAAGGACTGAAAACAGACCTGAAGTGGGATCGGATTAATCAATATAAGCCCCTCAAATGCTATGCATGAGCGGTCTTTAGTCAATAAAAAAGGTTTCTTGATCACAAGGTGTCAAGTAAGCTCTAGATCCCTTGATTTACATACAGTCTAAAGGGAAGATGGGTGATGGGTGGTGTGAAAGGTAATGGGTGATATGTATGATAACTGCATGTGAATTAATTTGCCCCTTCTATAGGTGACTTAAGAATGGTAATAGATAATTCTATCTCGTATACTAGATGTGACTGATCAATGTGGGAAGTCTACATGTGGAAACTGATTGTGGCTTCCAACTTATTATATTGCTAGAGAGCCAATTGCGGCTTTAGAATTTGTCGTGATAGTGGGTCTTTTACTTTATTTCTACAAATGAGAAGTTGATTGATGCAGGAAGCTTCTAATAAATTGCTTTGCTTCTGAAAAAATGAACTTAGCTATCCTTCAAGGGAGCATTCTACCTTACATTTGGCAGTTTTTATTTTGTTTTTGGGTAGTTGTCCTTCGAGGGAGCAGTTTACAATGCTTAAGATATTGACCCAAGTAATTATTGCAAGATGAAATGTGTTTAGACATGGACCAATATGAGGGTAAAACTTTACACAAGAAGGTCAATGATATGTGAAAGCATTTGGTTTTGAGAGACAATGACCATGATATTCCATCTTGTTAGAGATGAAAAGTATATATGAGAACCATGTTATGGGTAGAGCCATGGTACCCATATTTAGGATTAGGCCATGACTATGACGGTTAATCACATGGTTCTATGTTGTAATCAATTGTCCTCAAAAGGGAAGGAGGAAGGTGGATGAAGGTGGATGAAGGTTAAAATCTCATAATCAAGGGATGAGCTTATGTTAAACAAATAGGCGAGCTTTATTTTTTTTAACAAAAAATTAGACACAGATATGAAGCATTGAAAGGCTCAAGTTCTGGTTTGCCTTTCAGAGAGGAAAAAAGATAAGCTCTTGATCCATAATTATAAGTAATGATGTAGGGTCCAAGCCAATTGAAAGTAAACTTACCTCATTTACTCTTCTCTATGTTGGTCAAGTGTTGATTTTATTTTAAGATGAGATCTCTGATATTGAATTCCCATTATTTGAGGTGCTTGTTATAAGCATAGGTAATATGCTCTTGATAGATACGAAGATGGTTAAGGGAAGCAAGGCAATGTCCATCAAATAATTCAAGGCATCAAATCCATTCTTGACAATAATCCTCTTCATAAATGATGTTGTGTAAGGAAATATGAAGAGAGGAAATCTAGACTTCAAGAGGTATAATAACCTCTGCATCAAAGACCAGGGAAAAAAGGTGTAGCACTTATTACAATTCAGATACTAGTGTGATAGGTCCATAAAACAAATAGGAGGTGTATGTGCTAACCCTGTCCTGAAGTACTTACAATTTTGGTTAGCATTTTAATCATAGTTTTGTTGGAAAATTCTGCCTATTTATTTCCCTATAGACATTAGGGTGAAGAATGGTTGAGTTTGATGCCAAAAGAATCGCAGAGGGCTTGAACTTTTTTGTTTTTGAATGATTTTACATTATCTATTATGATTTTGTGGGGGACCCCAAAATGATAGATAATGTGATGATTAATAAAATCTATAATTTTTTTAACTTTGATAGAGATAAGGGGGGTCACCTCTACCGATTTAGTGAAATATTCTATAGCAGTGATGATATATTGGTGTCATTGAGAAGAGTGAGGATTATTTTCTCCAATGAGATCCATCCCTCACTTTGAGAAGGGCTAATAATCCATGGATACCTGAAGGCCATGAGTGGGTGATTGATACAAGTTAGAGTATTGTTGGCATTTAACACACTTCTTTACATAGTCACAACAGTCCTAATTGAGGGTAGGCCAATAGTAACCCAGGCATATGATTCTTTTGGCAACATCGAGGCTACTAAAATATCCCCCCACAAACTCTATCATGGGTTTCTTTGATGGCATGAGGAATCTCGTGACTAGGTAAAAAATAGAGGAGAAGACCGTCAAATCCATTTTTATATAGGATTCCCCCTAGTATGGTATAATGAGAAGTGTCCTACATAAAGGCCTTTCGGGAAATCTTTGAGAGGTCAGGTGGAATGATGCCCAAGTTAAGGTAATTAAATGTTTGGTCATACTAGACATCAAAAGGAGATGCCTCCATACTATAGATGATTGGAAGGTTAGAACTGACATACAAGGGCCTAATGAAATGGTGTATGGTAACAAACAATTTGTATTCCATAGGTTGAGAGGGTATTCAAGATGCAAGAGAGGCTATCATGTGTGTAGCTTTGTTAGTATATTAAGGCACTAATTAGATTTTATAATGATCAAAAGATGTTAAGAGATCATCAATGAGGAGCTTATACTTTTGTAAAATGTCATTTTTACACTGATAGGATCCATTGACCTAGTTAATAATGAGTTGAGAATCACTGAAGATAGAAAATGGTTTTGATTTTTAAGGTGAAAGTAGTTTGGAGACTGATGACCAAAGCTTCATATTTTTCCATGTTGTTAGTACATTCAAAGTCAAGTTTAAAGGATAGTGAAAGAGGTTCACCATGAAAGCGTATGAGAAATATGCCTACACCCCCACCATGTTAGTATTTAGAGCTATCAAAAACTATGGTCATTGATAAGAGGGTTCCCCCTAAGAAAGAGTTGCAATAGACTCATCAATAAATGTTAATGGAATGGGTTGGTTATCTAGGAGAGGGGCTTCAACTAATTGATTAGCAATGACCTCCCCTTTAATGGATTTTTGGTAAAGAAACTCAAGATCAAACTCATCAAGAAGCATGAGCCACTTAGCCATACATTGATTTTGATATGGCTTGGAGTGCATAAACTTCAGTGGGTCGATGTTAGTGATAACATATGTTTTGTGATTAAGAAGGTAGTGATGAAGCTTAGAGGTAACAAAAATGAGAGGAAAACAAATCTTTTTAGGATAGATATATCTTGTCTCATACTCTAGAAGCATGTGACTAATATAGTAAATGGCATGCTCCTTGGTTTGTTCATCCTGATGAGCTAACATGGCACCTAAAGAGTGATCAGTGGTGGATAAATAAAGCTAGAAAGGCTGATCATCCCCAGGTGGGATAAGAAAAGGTGGAGAAATCAAGCACTCTTTGAGTGAATCAAAGGCCCATTGATAATCTTTGGTCCATATAAAGGAGGTTTCTTTCTTCAAGAGGTGTTGAAAGGACTCGTATTTGTCTAATAATTAAGAGATGAAGCGATAGATAGATTGGAGTTTTCATTTTAGACTATGAAGTTGCTTAAGGTTTATTGGAGGAGGCATTTCTAGGTTGGCCTTGTCTTTAATAGGGTCAATCTCAATTCCATAGAGGGAGATGATAAATCTAAGAATATTTTTGAACAAAACCCCAAAAATGCATTTCTTGGGATTGAGTTAAACACAAAACTAGATTAGTTAGTTAAAAATGATAGTAAGAATAGATAAATTGTCCTTGTGGTGTTTAGATTTCCTAAGAACATCGTCCATATAATCCTCTACAATTTTATAAATGAGATCATGGAAGACATATGTCATGACATGATAATAAGTTGCTCCTACATTTTTTAAGCCAAAAGGCATGACCCGATAGCTGAAGGTTCCCCAAAGAGTAATGAAGGGAGTTTTATGTTGATTTGAAGGGGTGATCAGGGTTTGATTGTATCCTAAAAAGCCATCCATGAGGGATAACATATCATGACCTATGATAATGTCAACTAGTTGGTCGATGTTGGGTAAAGGAAAGTGATCTTTGGGGCATGCAAGGTTAAGGTCTTAGAAATCCACACAAAGGCAGAGTTCCCCATTGGGCTTGGTAATGAGAATAATATTACATACCCATTGTGGGTAGTCAATGGGTTGAATAAAGTTTATGGATAAAAGACGTTGAAGTTATTCCTTGATGAGAAGAGCTATATGAGGGTGCATTTTGTAAAGCTTTTGTCATATCAGCTTAGCCTCTAGATGGGTAATGATGTTATGAAGGCTGATGGAGGGGTCAATCTTGGGCATATCCTAATAAGACCAAGCAAATGCAATGTTATGGTCCCAAAGGAAGGTAGGATAATCATGTTGCTCATTTGAGTCCAAGGATTGACCGATTTTAATTATACAAGGATTCTCCTAGGTTCTTAACTTAATGTCAATCATTGATTCATTGAGCACAGTCTATTTTTTAGGAGGGAAGGATTTATAGATGGGAGAGTCTCTTATACCAAGGTAGGTGAGGATAGAATTGTCATCTTGGTGTTGAATGGTATAGATGGTGAGTGAATCATAGTCAATCATTTCAAGGTGGATGAGAGGAAAGGTTTTAGTTTGGCTACCATGTTGATAAGTCAGTGGGCCTAGACTAATGTTACTGATCAAAAATAAATTGAATGGGATGATGTTGGAGTTTTTAGATTGAGATGTATTAGGAGAAGATGGAATCTCTTCCACATGGATATCAATAGGTTTTGGTGAGGTGGGTTCTTCTAGTGGTTCAAACCCAAGCCAAAAGAACTCACAAGTTTTTTGAGTCTTGATAATGGAAAATTAATGAGGTCCTTGTTTGTATAAACCCATAATAAAACCTTTCCAAGCTTAGTGGTGAAGATAGGTTCTTACAAAGGCTAGGTTTATTAGATAAGAGAAATCAAAAGTGAAAGGTTGAATATATGGAGTGGTGATAGGAGTGAGGAGTGGTCAATCAAGTCCCCCATAGACAAAGTATGTTTGATTATTGAGAAGTCCAAATGGGATGATGGTACCTATGTTGGGGTCATAAGAAGGGTCATTTTGAAGGTTTTCATATTCTTGAGGATTGGGAAAGGCATCTAAGGCTAAAATTTGGTACTCCCCAACAGAAGGGCATTAGAAATTTTGTGTTAAGGAGTCCTCAACAAGAATCTGGGAAGAAGGGATAGATGCACTAGTTGAGGATTACTCTTTATTAAAGGTATAAGCACTATGGATGATGTTTGATGGTGTAGTTATGTTAATGGGATTGGTTGAATGTGAGGGAGATGAAGGTGGAAGAAGGAAAACATTAGGCCTATAGGTTATCTTACAACATGTAAAAGGATTGGGATCAACCTTGATGGTTATGACTTTCCCTTCATGTTCAATTTTAACACAGTGGTGTAAAGTGGAGGGGATGGAACTCATAGCCTAGATCTAAGGGTGTCTAAGTATAATGTTATATTAGAATTCACCCTCTAAAACATAAAATAACACAGGGATGGTGTGAGGTCCCAAGCATATTTAAAGAACAACGGTCCCTAAGGTAGTGGCCATGGTGTCATTAAAGGAGTAAAGAACCATTATGATTTTGGCCATGATATTCTTTGGTAAATGTAGTTGATCAAAAGCATGGGAGGAGATTATGTTGATGTTGGCTCCTCCATCAATCATCACCCTTTTTACATAGATGTGATTGATATATACAGTGACAGATAGAGGTGGATCAGATTCCTCAGAGTGTGCTAAAGGTATCTCAGAATCTTAGAAGGTGATAATGGCAGAATGTTGGGGGGTCCTAATAAAGGAGACAAGGGGTTGAGGGTCATTTAGTTGAATCTCAATGGATTATAGGTCATCTATTAATGCCTGACAATGATGAGGTGAGGTGTTGATCAGGTCATAAAGACTCATATTCACCGATACTTGATGAAGTTGTTTCAACATTATTTGTTGAATGGATGTGGAGGAATTGGTGGGAGGTACACCTAGGATGGATACTTTGGGTCTAGGTGATGGCTTGGATGGTGGTGTTGGTGTTTGGTCCTAGTTAGGTGGTTGAGAATCTAAATTACATGTCAATGTAATAGACATATTGGCTCTTCCTTTACCCCTACATTATGCTTGAGATTGGGTAATCATGTGGATGGTATGGATAATAGGCTCAGTTGAACTAGGTGATTGCTTCAGCTCCTCACCCTTGCCTATAGATGAGAGTGAGGAGGTCAAATTAGGTTGGGATAGTGGTTGGATTGGTTGGGTTGGTAGTTGGGTTAGTAATGTAGGTGAAAGTGGTTGACCTGGTGACAAATCATCATTCTCATATAAGTGATGAACAAGATCTTGGAGAGATTTGCAACTCTATATGTTATGTCTTGGTGTCATATAGTACACATAGATTTGAGAATCACTGAACTAAGAGGGTTTGGTGTTAGAAGGGGTAAATGGTTTAATAGGTGGAAGTTTAATGGATGAGTTTTGTAATAGCCTCTATAAAATAATAGAGTAAGATTCCTTCAAAGGTATTTATGGTTTTGAAATGCTCGTTAGGGAAATAAGAACCTTCTTAGGTGTGATCTTAACCTTAGAGAGGGTTGGTGGTTGGGAAGTTATTGTAGATGGTTTAGATTGGGTTAATGGTAGATGTTTTGAAGTAGAGGATGGGGAGCTGATAATAGGTGGAAAAGTAGAGGGGTATTAGTTAGCTAAGAATGATGAATAACTCAATGATGTAGGTGGTAGAAGGGTGGGCATAGAAAAGGGCATTAATTTAATTGAAGTATAATAAGTGACAAGGATGGCAGAGGGGTGGGGTCCCAAAATATATGTCAAATGAGAAGGTGGTATAGGTCTAACTTGAGAATGAGGTTTAAGTAACTTTACCCTTTGGTCCATCTTGGTTGGTGGTTTGTTAGGTGACCTAGAGGGGGTTAGGCCTGATTTGATGGGGGGATGGGTGATGCTAGTTGTGGGAAGGATACCCAAATTCTTGGTTGGTTTAGATAGAATATTATGAGATGATCTAGGTGGAGGTGAGTGATATGGTTCCCTCATGTCTTGGGGTAAAGAAATGTTTGATGATGGGGTGATAATATGTTGGAAAGTAGATGATAATGAAGTAGAGGGTTTTTTTCTATTTTGGTGTGGGAGCCCTAAATGATTGTAGGAAGTGGTTCTATCCAAGCTGGGTTGTGAGGAAATTTTCAAATTTTGTACTAATCAAGAAAAGGGCTTATAAATAGGGTTTGTTTCTTGATCTATTGTTTCAAATGGCAAGCCCTTAGATGAAAAAGGGGGGATGATTCCTTCATATTTACTTGAGATAGAAGGTTCCAAAACAATGATTACTTGTGGGTGATTAAGAGAAGTGATGTTTGCTTGATCAAGGATGTAGGTATGGTCCCGGTTCCTTCCTTTAATATGGTATCCAAAGGAGAAGATAGGAGATATAGCATTTCACTTGGTGGGGTAGAGGAAGGATGGTTAGATCAATGGCTAGTTCTATGAAAGGAGAGACATGCATGGATATGGTTTGATTAAGTGGAAAAGTGGGGAATATGGATCCTTTTACTTGGGTCTCCAAAGGGGTAAGAGATGAATTTGCTTCTTCAATTGGTGAGGTTAGTAAAGAGGAAATGGAAATAAGAGGCTCATCCTCCATGGGCTCATTTATGATGATGTTTATTATGTGTGCCTCATGAGATGATGATGGTTTAAATTGATTGTCATGGGTTTGGGTAGGTAGAGGATGGTTAGGGAATGGTTTGCAAAAAATATCAAGAGAATGGTTGGGGTGTGTTAGGGTTGTCAAATGTCAATTAATCATTATCAATCAGGTTCTGGATAAGGCTTTTAAAAGTGTTACACTAGTTTATGTCATGTCTAATGACCTGATCGAAAGCAAAATGGTCATTTTTGTTGTACCACCCAGGCACAGGGTGAGAGGGGTCATATTATTGAGGTGGCTTTATTGGTGGGATTTGAATAACATTATATTTTAGAAATTTATCTAACATAGAGGCATAATATTCCTCTATAGGGGTGAATTATTTAGGGGGAACCTGGCTTTGATTTTAGTTTGGTGGGTAAGAAGGATTGGAAGGTGTGTTTTAACGTGGTTGGTTAATAGATGGAGATGATATAGTTTTTAAGACAACCACATTTTTAGATGTTTTGGATATAAAATTCAGTTGGTTAGTTATTTTGGAGGAAGAGGGGTCATTGGGTTTAAAAGTGGAATTCTTATTTTGTAATTTCAATTTACCCTCATCTATGGCTCAATTCTTGAGTTTGTGTGTCATTGTGAATGCTTCATCAAAGGTTCCTAATATTTTCACCTGAAGGGTGGGAGTGATGTTTTTTACACATCCTCAAGAGAAAATTTCAATGAGTTCCATTTGGGGTAGTGAAAAGGATAATAGATTAATGAGGCCTCATCATCATGCAACAAAGTCAGTAATTGATTCATCATCAAACTTTCTAATAGAATAGAGGTCAATTATGGAGACCTTCTTGGATATATTGATAGAAAAATGTTTGAATAAAATTTGGGTGAGTGGGGAAAATGAGAATATATAATGTCCAAGAAGGGCACTATACCAATCCAAGGTGGGCCCTGATAAAGACATAGGGAAAGTTTAGAGAAGGAGGGCATTATCATAGGTAATCAAGTAACAAGAATGGTGAAACACCCTCAAATATTATTAAGGATCCTCCTTCCCCTAAAACATAGAAAATTTGGGAATTTCACATTAAGGAGGATAAGCATGAATCAGGACAGAAGGGTTTATAGGTTCATTGCAAATTTGGCCATAAGATAAAATATTATGGGACCTAGAGATAGATGATTCAAGGTGGGTCATCTTATCTACAAGCACCTTGAGCAGGTTAGGTTGGAGTTGGCTAGCTACATAATTTAGTGGCATGTTTTGTTGAGGTTATATTGTAGCTATGAATTGGTATATGGTATGAGGTACAAAAGTGGGAACATATTGGTATGTGATAATTTGAGGTTGGGATAGTGTCCTTGTAAGACTAATAGGCATTAAAGTTTAGGTAGAAGGTGCAATATATCCCAATGGATTGGGGATATACTAATAGGAGGTTGTGGGGGCTTGTAGAGGAACTGATAATGGTTAGGTTAGGGGAACATTTGGGTTGGTTGATGGGGGCATGGTTTGGGTTGGTAATGTTAAAGTGTTTGTGGGTTGTCGAGGGATAGTGAACCTAGTGCTAATAGGGGGAAGTGTTTGTGGTATGGAGAGTACCAAGTTTTGAAAGGGAGTTGAGGTTCGTATATTTGTTAAGCTAAAGGGAATGGTTAAAAAGGTTTTGGAAGACACCACACTAGCAAAAGGGGTAGAAGTGACAAGGGGTAAATATGAGCCAATGTTAGAGGTATCAGTTGGGGTAATAGGTGTTTAGGTGGTGGTGGTAGATGAACCAATGGTAGAAGATGAAGCTTGGCTAACAAAAGGGTGGGATGATGCAACACCAACCATGAGGTGGTGTGGCATACCATAGGGTGGATCTGTGGGATGAATTGAAGCTATCGAAGCATGATAGGCTAAGGTATTAAGATAGTATTGTAAAGTAACTAGATTGTTGTCTAAAAAGGTGGGAAAATATGAATCACCTTTAGGGATTGTTGAAGTCATAGTAGATGGGCGAGAATGGTGTAGTGAAACATGGGGAGATCTATCAATGTTTGAGGTATAATCCATGGATGAGGATCAAGAAGAAGATGGTGGTGGGTTGTTTTGGTTTTTAACTTGTTTAGTTAATACCATATGAGAAATTTAGAAATGGATAACTAACTCTCACCTCACACAATGAGAAAACAAATAAAAACCCAAATCACACACTAAAAGCGTAATTTATCCTAAGATTTATTTTAAATCACTTTTGGCTTATGCCTTAAAGAGTCTAAAAGGGGAAATTGGCTTGTAAGTTAGGTACTCAAAAATACATCTAAGGATGGTTTCAGGTGGAATTTTAGTGCTAAAATAATTTTCACTAGACTAGGTACATGGCTTGGTATTGGGGGCTTGCTCCCCTCACTTCAAAATCCCATAGCCAGTATAGGTGCTTAGCCAATATATACCATTTATCCAGAGTTTATACGCTACCAGAGAATGGAATGTGTCCTCCCCTTGGTGATGAAATCCAAGTGAGATCACCATGTAGGGTAAGTGATCTAAATGATGATGAAATCCCAATGGGCCTTGTCTCAAATAAGTTTTGAGGTTTAATTTGTGTGTGTGGTTTGGTAGTGTAATATATGTGTGATATGATTAATTCATAATGCATTTAATTAATATAGATGAGCTAATCATTAATTAGTAAATACAATGAATACACTCAATTTTAACCTAAAATAAGAGTTTTGTGTCTTTTCATGCAAACAAGGAATAGCTAAAATGCACTTAAATGCAAGATGTAAAATGCAACCTATCCCTAGGATGAAAACCTTTTTTCTTGGAAAAGAAGAAAGGAACGAATTTTTTCTTTTTTGGAATTTAGAAATAATATAAATGCAAGAGAATTGAAATTTCACTAAATGCAACTATATGCCTAAAAAATTAAGAACTCGTAAGGGTTCCCAATGGGCGTGCCAAAATGTTTCTCTCTATTTTTTGGTGCCAAAACGTTTCTCTCTATTTTTTGATTTTTTTCTAAGTATGAAAAGAAGAAACTATAAATAAGGGTAATAGTTATGAGAATTTGGTATAAAATGTGCATGTGATCTAGTGATGTTAGATACTCTTCTTTGGCTAGGAAGGAATAACCTACAATAAGAAATCACTAACAAAACGTGTTTGTTAGACAAGTAGCAAAGTGGATTGCCTATTGTGAGCTAGGTCCTAGAAGTAAAAGCTTCTTAGGAGGCTGTCAATCCACATTATTTGGATAATTAAATTGAAAAAATAAAGTGAAATATAATTTCATTAAATGACAACAAATGTGAAATTAAATACAATTAATATGGGTGCTCTGCTAATAAAATGACTAAATAAAGCAAATGCTAAAAGGCTAGTCGAGGCAAGGTTATGGTTTTGGTTTGGAAAATGGTCAAAAGGGAAAAATGGTTTGGTTGAGGTTGATAAATGATTTAAATGATCAATAATGTGATGGTCAATATTATCAAGAAGATAGAAGGGAAAAGGGTAAAAGGGATAAATGGTCAAGTTCGTAAATATGGCCAAGAGGCAAAAGGGGTAAAGTGGGTAAATTACGGCAAAGAGGCAAAAAGGGTCAAGTTGGTAAATATGGCCAAGGAAATAAATGAAGTGAAAAATGGGAAAATAAGAGGTGAAAGGCATGGAGGTCAAGAGAGAAGAGTCCTAAGGAGATAATAAGTTGAAATGAAATAAACAAACAAGGTTACCTTTGAGATGGTTGGCAATGATGGTGTTGTTGATGATATCCTAGATTGATTTCAGTAGAGCTTTGATGATTTGAATATTTTCTCCTCCAAGATGAGGATGACCTCATTATAAATTGATAACCTCCTCCAAAAACCTACAACAAAATGTTAATAACAAAAAAATACTAATTTTCCACTTTCCAACTTAAACCTGTGTGAAGGAGAGGGGGGTATTTATAGCATATAATGTGAAGAGTCATGCCAAAATAGGAAAAGTAGAGGTATGGTTTCATTTTTTATGTGGTGGATAAATTATTCAAAATTAGGTGGGTGGGGACTCCCATTTGGGTTGGTGAGTGTCCCATTTGTGTTAAGGAGTCAAAAATGGGTGCCCTTTGTCTTAAAGAGGTAGGTATCTTATTTTGGAGGTTAATTTCATGTGTAAAATACATGTTTAAAAATGGTATATTGAGGTGATATTCACTATATTTCAATGGGGGGCCTTGTTATTCTTAAATGAGGTCATCAAGCACTTTGGGAAGGGTCCAAGGTGGGGTATGATGTCCCACATTAAGCCACCTAACTTCTAAGCCATGTCACTTGCCATATCACATCCCAAATCACCTTCCATGTCACTTGACATGTCACATTTCATGTCACTTTCCATTCCATTTTCCATGCAACATGCCATGTCATCATGAATAGTGATAGTGGGTCCCACAGTTAATAGTGATAGTGAATAGTACTTTTGATTAGTAATTTCAAATAGTATTTTTTATTAATATTATGTGACTATAATAATAGTGATTTGGTTAGGTTAAGAGGGTTTTTTTAAGGTTTAGGGAATGATTATGGGTATTTGACTTCACAAATGGAGTCTTCATGAATAGTATATAAGAGATGTACTACTAAAATTGAAAGTTCAATATGAAGTTTTTACACACATGTCTACTTATCAAAGGTTATTATGGGAGTTTTAGTATTTTTATTTTATTTTTATAAACATAATGGAAAAAGGTAATTTAATCCTAGAAAACAAACACAAAAAGAGATGAAATATTAAGGTAGAGAAGAGAGCCTGCATATCTACAATGAACTTAATGCATTAACCATTGAACCAAGTGCCCCTACTACAGTTATACCACTATAGACTAGTTTTCACTAAATTTATACCTCCAATAATGTACAATGGGAAGAGTCTAAATAAATAGGGGTATATACTTCAAATATGAACCCTCACTAAATATAAGTACTAGGAGTTTATAAAAAAATACACATAAATACCCAATGGTAATTTTTAGATTAACACATAAATTAACCATACTATAAAATAGAAATGATAGATCTCAAAAATTAATTATAATATAAAATCATATCATAACCATCACACACATATAATAGTAGAGTATTAATCCAATTAATCTAGCATTGATAAGTGTTCAAAATGGAAATGAAAGATAATTGGAATGTAACATAAACCCTTTAAAGAAAATAGGGTTTATATTCATTAAAAGTAAGTGTTGTTATAATAATCAGTGTTAGCCATTTTTGTAGTCTCAATAGATGAATGAATAAGTAGGTGAAATCTTGACTATAATTTAACAATAATTTTGAGTAAGTTTTTATCAACCCTTATATTAAAATATGGATTTGCATTATACAAATGAGAATGTGGTTCACCTCCAAATAGCATGAGACTCCAATCCTAGGCCATGATAGCCACTCATGATAGTTACAATCATAATTCAAAATTTAAAATAAACAAATCCCTTTAAACTCATAAAAGATCTATGTGGGACCATTTAGTTGATGCATGGAGGTAGCTATGAAGGTATGCCTCCAAACTACTTTAATATGGCATTTATAGCCTCTAAAATGACTGTTATAAGGTCCAATTCCTTGTCCATCTTGGAAAGGTTCATTTAGTATGCCTAAATGTCACCCCGTCTTGAGTCACCAACCTCTAATAGACTTGGAAGGGTGTTTCCATTGACACCTAGACCTTAGAGACCTAGTTGATGCTTGTCATGGATTACATTAATAACTTCAACACTACTCAAGCCCCTTGTTTACTTTGGTGACCTTCTCCCTCATGACCTAGTTGAATTAACCTAGGTGAAATATGAATTATCCCTATTCCAAAAAGGTGCCATCTAGGTAGAATAACATAGAGATATTAACCTCCTTGAAGTAGGTTAATATCTTCTTCCTTCCCTCTTTCAAGGGTCCAATTATAGTATGATCCACAAAAAAACACTCCTATATAATATCATTCATGTTTCTAGCACATTTTTAATACAACCCCAAGTTTGAGGTTGTCATTAGTTTTAACTCTAGGAACATGCCTTTGTTAATCACCACCTACAACATCCTACACTTTTTGTCTATCTCTGTAATCCCCTCTAAGTAATACTGAGTCTTATAGATAAGGACATTAGTCTTATCTAGAGTCTCCACTACCTTCCCAAGAATTGAAAAGAGTAGTAAAAGGACATTCTTAACCTTCCTAATCAGTTAGATGTGGAAAAAGATCTTTACCTAGGATTCTAAAGTCTAAACCTACCTTTGCATATCCTTGAGGAGATTTTCCAACATATCATGAGTTTCCCTTAGATCAAAGAGTGGATCCTTAGCCATAATTTCTTCCCTAGTGTATGTCCTCAACTTAGTGAGGAAGAAAAAATCCTGATTGGTCTACCATAAAACTAGGTTCCTCTCTTGGGTGAACCTCTATGTTAATGTCCTCTTCATGCTCCCCAAATTTTGATCAAAGATACACTATACATCTGAGTGACCCTAGGTAGTCATTTCTGTTGTTTGTGACCTTGGGACCATTCCATAAGTTGTGAGAGGTGTAAGATGAGTGGATGAGATGTTAGTGAAGAGTAGAGGATGAGGTAGAGGGGAAATGGAGGAAGTGGAGAGGGTGAATGAGGAAAGTAGTTGAGGCAAAGGAGGCATGGGAGCCAAAGGAGGAAGAAAAAAAGGGGAGGCATATAGGAATATATGTGCTTACCATTATTCATAGGTAAAGTTCACTTGAAGGGGAATCACCCTTGATAAAAGGTCAATAAACAAAATGGAAGAGATCAGTTGTTTGAATTCAAATCTAAAGGTGCCCTCGGTAATGGAAAGAGGGGGTTAGGCAATAATGTGTTGAGGTGTTATGGCTAGGGTTGAAGGAAATATTGAGGCTAAAAATGGGAGTTGGACTAGATAAAAAGGACTTTTAATTATATTTATAATGTGGACTATCTTTTATTCCTTCTTAGGCTTATTACTTAGGGCAACCCTAGATGTTATAATGGAAGGAATGGCTAGAATAGTAGGAACCATTGGAGTTGATGGTGGAGGACTTAGAACTACTACGGGAGGTAGCAAGATGACTAAAGGAGGAATTGGACTTGTTCCATCTATTGGTGGTATGCTCCTTATGGTTGTAGACACTCCATCTAATGAATATGTGCCTGATCATACCTATATTTAAGGTAAGCCTAAAGAGGGCACTAATAGGAATCTTAGTTGATAAATGGAAGGATCATAGGGGAATAAAGTGGTAAGTATGATCAGTTGGACAAAAGCCAAAGGTACTTAGGTAAATGATGGAAGGGACACAATGTTGAAAAGAAGAGGCACCACTTGGGAGGCTTGTGGGAGTGGAGTGGAATTTACAGGTGATAAGACTGAGAGTTGGAAAATAATGGGAGGTGTAATGTGTATAACTTGGGTCGATGACTATTAGGAGCATCATTTTGAGCTTTCCCTTCAATTTTTTATCACATATAAGCTCATGGTTTGTGCATATCAAGGTTGAGGTGATGTTGGTTGAGTTGTATACACTTGGTTACCTACCACTAAGTAACATGGATCTATTTTTGTCACATCTAGACTATTGGAGCTATCAAAGGAGGAAGAGGTGGAGTTGGGACATGAGGAATATGAGGTGGTGGAGCTAGAGTTGGGACATGAAAAGAAGGATGTATTGGATGAGGTATAGGTGTAGCTAGAGAATGAAGAGGATAAGGTGGCAGGATGCCATGAAAAATCCTCTTGGAGATAGTAGTATGAGTTAGTGTTGGATATTTTATAGATCTTAAAGGAGATGTATGGGGAGAAAAAGGGCTTACCTAAACCTTCTTCCCTTTATTCTTGTTATTCACTACAATTTTAGATAATACCTCCTTTTTGTTAATGGGATCCATGTATATCTCATCATCATCCTCTATTTGATGATCATAGTTGATATTGAGGCAAGTTAAATACCATGCCAAGTAAGCTTTGATGATCCCCTTGGGGTTTGAATGCTATAGATCAACTCTTTCTAGGGTGAATGAGTATTATAATACCCTATTGGTTGAATATTTTGTCGATCAGCATACTGATAAACAAAATAGGTCTGATCAACCAAAGTAGGAAGATTGGTCATCCAAATGTGTAGGTTCACCACATCAAAAGGGGACTAATCTCTCCTCTCATCAAGGGGAGGTTCCTTATATATATATATATATATATATATATATATATATATATATATATATATATATATATATATATATATATATATATATATATATATATATATATATATATGTATGTATGTATGCATGTATATATATATATGTATATATATATATATATATATATATGTATGTATATATATATATGTATGTATATATATATATATATGTATATATATATGTGTGTGTGTGTGTGTGTGTGTGTGTATATATATATAAACAAAAAATAATACTCAAGGGTAGGACAAACCATCCATCTCTCTTTCTTTAGAGATGATACATGCAAATCAAAGGAAAAATCTCAAGGGAACTGACAGAAAGCACTCATCTTCTTTTAGAAGTACTATTTAGCAAACCACAAGAATACTCCTGGTAGTAATTGCAAAATGTAATCAAGGACATAGTAACTAACAAATTGAGATGTAGCACAAAGTCTCCACCTGAATTGCCCAAGAGTGAAATACGTAGGACGAGGGCACAAAGTTGTCCCAAGGTCCATTACATAGAAATAAAAAGAAAACACACTAAAGACAATTGTGGGGGCACAAAGTCTCTCCACAATTGGCTTCAGGACACCATCCTGACTACTTTCACCAATTCTGCTTATTGAATTAAAGGAAGAAAAAATATATTAAGGAAAAAGACATAAGAACAGTTTCCTCAACAACAAAGATATCATAGCTCAAAGTCTAAAAAGTCACTTGCTTTCTTATTCCTATAACAAAATATGATCAACAATCTGAGCTCAAAGTCTCAATAATGCCTTTCAATTTGGGTAGAGTTTCATTTTTGATTATCAGAGAGAGATCCTTTTACACTAACAAGAGAGTCCCTTATATAGCCTCTTCAAGAAGGACTTGGGAATAGTAACACATCATGTTGCATTGAATTTTGTTAAGAAGATAGGCTGGAATTTAGGGGCATTTACCCATTTTCTTTTAGAAATGTAGAGAAACAAGTCACGCTATTGAAAGTTTGCATCTTTCAATATCCACTTGGCAGTCTACTTCTAGAAACATATTTGATGCGCATAAGTTTCTGATCCTTCCTCATCATTCCTCCTTTTTTGTTTAATTGAATTCGGTCCTTAATTCAATTTGATGCTCTGTTCCTTGGTCGCTTCTTACAGATCTTGGCCTTAAAAACTTTGAATGCATTTGGATCCATAGATTTAAACCTATAAGGATCAACAGCTATTTCATTGTCACAACTTTGACATCTATAGGCACAACACTTTCCTCAACAATTCCTTCAGCTTTGTCATTTGATCTTTCCCAAAAGTGACCTGCACTTCGGGGTCTTGAGAAATGGTCCACTTTGGGTTGAGAAGAGATCCCCACAAGGGTATCTACCCTTTGAGCGTTCTTCAAATGGCCTTCGGGCTTCTTTCTTCCAGTGGGTCACTAAGTTCTTTGGCTCTTCTTTAATGTTTTTCAAAATCAATGGCTATTTTACGAACCTTGAAATTGACGTTCGTGCACCCGTCACTACGTTTGAATTTCCAATAGCTATTTTGTCATTATTGACTTTGACGTCTTCTGGTGCGTCACTCCTTGGGATTTCTTTGGCTTTCTCTTGATTCAGCCTTTTAGCTACTTGCTTCCTTCAAAAAAAATTTGTAGACATTTTCTCATGGATAAAAAGTCTGCAAGAATTGTTCCGATTGCTTTGTCTTTGGCCTTCAAAAATTCTTTCGGGCTTTTCCCCTGTAGCTTTCCCAAATTTCTTCAAACTTTTTGTCTAAAGGAATTCCTTCAGATCAAAGTCTGAAAGAATTCATTTCTTGCCTTAGTCATTTTTCTTGAAAAAAATCCCTTTATCTTTCAGTCTTTTCAATTGGTCCATGTGCCTCCTTCCTGCCCTCTGTAAGGGTATCTGCCCTTCAAAATTTGCCTTAGTCAATTTTATGTGAATTAAAAATTGTGACACGTGGAAGGATCCATAGATTTTTATCAAGTTTTTTCTCATTGCCCTCTGCAAGGGTTCTAAGCCTTAGTTCACCACCCTCCACAAGGGTATCTGATCCTTTGACTTTGGGGCAACCCCTTAAACCTATCAATTGAACCAACCGTTTGAACCAACTTTGGTTCAATGGTTCAATGGTTTATCCCTTTGACTGCTTGAACAAAGACTCTTTGAAACAAGCCTTGTTGAACCCATTGAACCTTGAACCTTGAACCTTCTACAAGCAGGTTTAAAAGATTCTATAGGTAGGTTCAATCAAAAGAACAAGTTTCTGACACTTAGTCATTTTTAGGGAATGAACCATTGAACCCATTGAACCTTTGAACCAAAGTGGTTCAATGGTTTAATGGTTCAATAGTTCATTCCCTGAAAATGACTAAGTGTCAAAAACTTGTTCTTTTGATTGAACTTGCCTGTAGAAGCTTTTAAACTTGCTGAACCAATAGTCTGTCACTTCCTTATTCTTTCTAAGCTCTTTGATCTTCATCACATTGGTTGAACCTTTGAACCTATGAACTCTTTGAACCTTGAACTCATTGAACCTTTTGGTTCAAGGTTTAATGGTTCAATCAGTTCATTCTATTTGTTCAGCTAAGTCCTTTTGATCTTTTTTGAACCAAACGCGTTGAACCATTTGGTCATTGACCATGTTGAACCAAAGTGGTTCAATGGTTTAATGGTTCAAGCCTTCTTCTCTTTGATAAGTGTTTTGAATTTGTTGAACCTTGAAGTGATTGAACTTTGAAGTAGTTGAACTTTGAAGCTTGACAAATGCACTTGACTCTTGCTGCTAATGTTGAATCTTGACATTGAACTCTTTTAGTTGAACCTGGTCATTGAACCAACTTTGAAATTGCCTAACTATTGAGAGCTTGCTTCTTTCTTGTAGAGTCTGTAGAAATCAAACTGTGAAGTCTGTAGAAATCAACCTGTAAAGTCCATTGAACTTGGCTTGTAGAGTTCGTAGATTTAATCTTGCAGAGTCTATAGATTTTTTGAGAAGCTTAAAAAATGAGTAATTTGAATGCGTAGAACAAATTTTGAGAAGGGCAGAGATTATTTTGGTCTGAGGACCAAAATAGTTCAAATGTTGTCCTAAAAATGAGTGATATTTTTGCGGGGACAATAGTTGGCTCCAGTTGGGGAACTTCTATCAATTTTAAAAAAGAATTGAAGGGAGTAGAATCCAGAATCTCCAGTGTCTTCATGTGTACCATTGGGCTATAGAGTCATGTTACCCAGAAATGGAAGGCATCAAAAATGGAAACAAACAAAATAAAATAGAATTAAAAACTATACAAATAGGTATATGTATAGATGTAATAATCTGATACTTGAAGAGTTGAAGTGTTTCAGATGCTGCCCATTATGAGGTAGATAAAAGGGTGTGCCATCTTGATATTTCATCAGAAAGCTATTTTCACCATGTTGATGAATTATAAATGGGCCTCTCCAAAGGGAGTCAAACTTTCCATACATCCCCTTTGGTTCTCTCCTTTTGTCCCACAGCCAGACTTGATCTCCAATCTGGAAATCATGATTTTTGGCCTTTTGGTCAAAAAGTTTCTTTACCAGACTTTGATGAGGAGAAATTCGGTCCACCACGATGGTTCTTTATTCATCCAGCTTAGTCAGTCACATGATTCTCTTATCAAGAGAGCTTTCATATGTCTGAACTTCAATTGCCTTTATCAATTTTAAGGCTGGCAATTCTAAGGTGATTGGTATTTCAGCATTGATACCATAAAGAAGTTGAAAAGGAGACATACCAATTTTCCTCTTTGGTTTGATTTTGTCTACCCATAGAGCATCAATCAATGCTTTATGCCATGTCCTTTGATTGTCATCTGTTAGCTTCTTGATGATAGTTACCAAATTCTTATTTCTTGATTCAGCTTGTCCATTCCCTTGTGGAAAATAATCAGAAGAATGGGAGAGTGTAATTGCATAATGGAAATAGAATTATGTAATCTCCTGGGAAGTAAAACAAGCTACATTATTAGTAGCAATTTTGGTTGGAACTCCAAACCTAGAAATGATATTCTCTTTGAGGAAATTGCATACAACTTTTGAAGTAGCATGCTTAGTTGGGACTGCTTCTACCCACTTGGTGAAATAATCAGTTGCTATAATGACATAATCATGTCCAGTGCTTGAAGATGGGTTTATAGTCCCAATGAAATCAATCCCCCATTGCTAGAATGGTTCTTCTATGATCACTGGCTTGAGAGGCAAAGCAACTAACTTGGGTCTTCCAACAAATTGCTGGCAGAGTTCACATTTTCTCAACCACTTATATGCATCTTGGAAAAGAGTTGGCCAGTAATACCTGGCTCGCAGAATCTTGTGAGTAGTCACATGAGTAGAAAAATGTCCTCCATAGGTTAGATTATGGAAAGATTTCAAAAGTTGGCTTTGTTTCTCTTTGTCAACATAGCAAAGGAATACTCCATCTATGCTTCTCTTGTACAAGCGGTTGTCCCAAAGGACAAAATTGGCAACTTTCAACTTGATAGTCCTCCTTTCTTTGTAAGACAAATAAGCAGGACATTCACCATAAGTAAGGAAATGAGAAATACCTGAATACCACTCATTGGTAGTGGAGACAAAAAGGACTATTGGTGTATCTTTCACTTTAGCTTCTTCATGCTGTGTATCTTTTGGCTCATTGTTAGCAATTAATTAGCATAGGCCTTTTCCCCTGAACAGCTTTATTGGCTTGATGTCTAGATCAAACTATTAGATCTTTGCAATCCAATTGCCTCTTTTTGTGCCAAACTCTTGTTGAGTTAATATGGACTTGACTGTAGTGTCAGGAACTAAAGCAGTAGTGTGTGAATTTAGGATATAGAAGCAAAAATGTTTGACTGCTTTCACCACTGCATAATCATGCTTCTCTATATTTGAATACTTCATCTCATGGGTTTTGAGAGGGCAACTCATGAAAGAAATAAGAGATTCCATACGTTATTTTTTTTGTTGAACAAGAATTACTGAAAGTGTATGTTCAGAAGCATAGTTGTATATGATGAAATCTTTATTATAATGTGGACAAACTAAGGTAGGGGTGTAGGCAATGGCAGTTTTGATATCTTGAAATGTTGACTTGCCTTCTTTAGTCCAGCTAAAGGTGGTCTTCCCTTTCATCATGTTCACAATGTGTCTAGTCTTCTCAACAAATTTGGGGATGAACCTCCTTAACAAATTCACCTTTCCAAAGAAAGAGTGAACAACATTTTTACTTGTAGGCAAATTAAGCTCTTGAATAGACTTGACTCTGTCTAAATAAATCTTTATACCTTCTTTAGACACAATGTGTCTGAGGAGTTTCCCCTTTGTTACTCCAAAAACAGACTTCTTAGGATTCAAGGAAATACCATTCTAATGGTAGCACTCCAGCACTTGTTGTAAGTGGCGTACATGATCAGAACAACACTTTGAAAAGATGGTTAAGTCATCAAGGTATACCACTATGAATTTACCTATCTCATCTTTTAAAGTTAGGTCCATTTCTCTCTAAAAGGTAGCACCAACATTTATCAAGCCAAAAGGCATTCTTCTATATGAAAATGTACCCCAAGGTGTGGTGAATGCAGTCTTGTGTTGGTCTGCTTCACAAACTTCAACTTGATTATTTCCTGAGAAGCCATCTAGTATTGATAACATTTCTGAACCTGTAACTATTTGAAGCACTTGATCCATGATTGGAAAAGGGTAATTATCTTTTGAAGATAACTGATTCAGATTCTTGAAATCTACACAAATGCAAATTTTGCCACTCTTCTTCCTTACAGGCACTATGTTTGCAATCCATGTGGAATGATGGATTGGGAAGATGATTCTAGCATTTAACATTTTTTGTATCTTAGACAAAATAGTACCTGATATTTTTAGATTGTACTACCTAGATTTTTGCTTATAGGGCATTGAGTCAGCCTTGAGAGGAATGTCATGGTAGATTTCATCAGGTCTGAGAGACCTCAGTTCTTCATAAGAATATGCTAAGACATCCATGTATTGACGGAGTAAAGTGGTGAACTTGAATCTTTCTTCAGGGATACAACACTTACCAATGTTAACCATCTTGGGATTTTATTTAGTAGTCAAATTTACTTGATCGAATCCTTGAGAGAAACTTGAATCTGTTTATTGTTGTTTGATGAATCTATCATGCTTGCCAAACTTCTCAAGAGAAACCAAGCCTTTGGGAATTTTATTTCCTTTCAGCTGTAAGAATTCTTTATTTATATCTAAATTAGATTCAGAGGTTGATTCATACTTCTGAGACTCACTACCTTCAAAACGTAGTTGTTCAAAATTATCTTTTCATTCTAGGAAGGCAATGATTTGATGATCATCACTAAATACTTTCCAATGATCAGCATTGTCAGGAACACTTGGTCTACAGACTAGCTCAATAGTATACCTATCTTCTTTGAAATCTAAGTGAGGAATTAAGAGAGTTCTTGAAATAGCAAGTGCATCAACTCTGTCATTAGATTCCCTTGGTATGGCAGAAATGTTGAAAGCATCAAAGCTTTCAATTTAGTCCAAAACCAAGTTGTGATAGTGGTGTAACCTTTCATTCTTGGTTTGCTATAAGTTCCTCACTTGAAAAACCACTAATTCAACATCCCCTTTGGCATGAAGAAACTTAATGCCTTTATTTTGAGCAGCCTTCAATCCAAGCAATGGAGGTTCATATTCAGTTGTATTGTTAGTGTTGTTAAATTATAATTTGTAAGATGAAGGAAACATATCTCCTTGAGGAGATATCAACACAATCCCAACTCCTGAGGCGGTAGAGGAGCAGTTGCCATCAAATTCCAGAGTCCATATCTCATCAGATACTAATTTTTCTTTAGACTTTCCTTCATTAGAGGAGGGTCCTCCTTCATTTGTATTGCAACCTACTAGTTCTTCTGCTATTCAAGTTGAACTAATTTCTGAGTTGACACTTTCAAGAATTATATCAAATCTTTCATGCACTTTGTCTATAGATAGAAATGAGTTACCCATACCTGAGGATTTAAAAATAATTTGAGCTTTAAGGGCTGATGTTTGGGTGACCACATATTTTGCCTCCTTTTTAGGGAGCAACCTCTTCATTACACCTTGGACAGGGATCCTTGCCTTAGATATGTCCATGCTTAGTTCTCCTCCCATGTCCTTACAAAAATTTCATCCAATCAAAATGTCATAGGATGTTGGGACGTCAGCCACCAAGACAATCATCCTGATTCTCTTGTCTGGAAAGGATGCAAATGCAAATTAAGAACCTTTGACTTGCCCCAACAATGGTAATTGATTATTTTCCATGGAGAGACATCTCCCAAATGTCTTGGTCAGTGTGAGGCCAAAAGATTTATCTAATTTATCAGGCATGACATTGTCAGATGTGCCTGAGTCTATAATACAATTACTTAGATTGTGACCATTTATTAACAGGGAAACATAGAAAGGTTCTATTTTCCCAGGGGCAGCTGGAGGAGTAATGACAAGATTATTCAGAATGGGCATGTTCTTTAGAGAATCAAGAGTTACCTTTTTAGCTTTTTGTCTTGTAGGGATAGTTTGATTCTTGACATATTGGACCAACTTATTCAATTGATCAGGATTAGACTATAAATATTTGAATTCAGACATTTGTATTTTTGTCTTTTTGACATGATCGATTATGTCAAATGGCTGAATTGAGATAGGTATAGATAAAGGTATTTCAACCTTCTAAGTTTTAGGAGGGATGGGAGGAGGGCTGGTTTGTGAAATTGAAGTAGAAGGTGAAGGTGAAATTGATGTATTTGACTTTTGGGTGATCATCAGATCCTTTGACTGGAAAGGTAGAGTGGTTCCATGCATACCAATTGTGATTTCTATTTGAGGTTGCTCCTTTGTCTTCCCTTTATTAGCTTGCTAGATTGATTGGTATTTAGACCTAGTAAACACTACATATGATCCATCAAAAGCTTCTCCTTTGCTTTTGGGTTCATCCTTGTAGTTTAGGAAACCAATGTGGGAGTCACCAATTGATTCTTCTTGATTTTCTTCAAGGAGATCAGCGTCATTTTCTTAATTCAATTCAGGATAGAAAGAGAACTTTGATTCTGCTTCAAGATATCCCATTGCTGAACTGGTTGGAGAAGCTTCCAAGGCAAATTTCCCATGTTGGGGAGGAAGATGATTTTGTTTCCCTTGATTCCTGGCAACATTGCCTTGATATGACTGATTTGGGAATGTCTTTCTTGGCATATCTTTGTATGAAGGAGCAGAAGACATTCCTTGCACCTTTTGATTTTTGAGAGCAAGTAATTCATTTACCAACTTCTACACCATTAGATCTATGGTGCTTGTAGATGAATATTTAGAAGATGATGAAGGTCTATTTCTATTTGGATCTCTTCTTATCTTTCTTGTTAAGATGAGATCATCTTCTACCTCAGTGGCCAAATGTTGAGCTACAGCAAGATCTATTTGACTAGCACGTCTCAAAAGAAAACTTACTTCAGGTAACTAAGAATTAATGAAGAAGCATTTGAGATTCTCAGCTGTAGGTCAAGCAATTACAAGAATTTTGTTCCTTAGTTTGTCAAATTTGGCTATGAAGTCTCTCATTGGTTCATGAGGCTCTTTCTTCATCTGTGTAAGTTGAGCCAGAAGTGCATGTGCATCTTCTATAGGTTTGAATATGGCTTCAAACTTAGCTTTGAGGGTATTCCAATCAGTTACTGACCGAGCGTGTAGATGATAAAACCAATCTATAGTAGCACCTTGTAATTTTTCTACAAATAGCCTAATTGCTACATCTTTAAATTCTACTCCATAGGCTATGCCGAAGGCTACAATGTGTTCATCAGGATGAACTTTCCCATCACCATAGATTTTAGGTAAATTCTTCCTTAAACTACATGGAAGCTCATGTAGAGGTGGGGTAAGATTGAGAGGACCAAAATAATTACCCTAGGGGCCTTGAATTTCGATTATATGACTATGAGAAGGAGGAATAACAAATCTCAGAGGGGTAATTATTGGTAAAGCTTTATCAATAGTAGAAG
The DNA here is from genome assembly GCA_037957365.1 of Torreya grandis. NCBI lineage: Eukaryota > Viridiplantae > Streptophyta > Pinopsida > Cupressales > Taxaceae > Torreya > Torreya grandis. The sequence goes on along the minus strand of JARHVA010005769.1, from coordinate 627,222 downwards.
TGGATACTTTTGACCATTTTTGCCAAATAGGCCAAAAATCGGTCCCCTTCTTCCCCCACTATTCTAGGCCAATTCATTTTTTGATTTTGCACAAGTCTAAGAATTTCTATGGACTCTGCAGGTGAAGTTTCTACAGATTTTGCAAAGAAGTTTTTCTATGGACTCTACAAGTTAGTCTATCGGCGCATGATGAATCAATTTAGAGAGTGTTGGGTTTTTAGTAAGGCTTCTTTAGGCTCTTATCTGAATAAATTCACAAGGAAGTTTTCCATATTTGAACCATTAAACTATTGAACCAGTTTAATGCCTTGGTTTAATTAGCAAGTTCATCGCTCGAGTTCAACACAAAGTTCAACAGCCAAGTTCAACAGTTTAAGTTTAATGCCTTGGTTCAATCGGCAGGTTATCACTCAAGTTCAATGCCTTGGTTCAATTAGCCTTGGTTCATCGCTTGGTTTAACCTCTTGTTTTAATGTTTAATTTCATCGGCAAGGTTTAACACAAGGTTCATCAGCAGGTTCAATCAAATGGTTCATTGCATTTAGTTCAGTGCCTTGGTTCAATAACTATTTAAACCATTGAAATGGTTCAATGGATTGGTTTAATGGTTGGTTCAAAGGAGCAGTTCAATGGGCAAAGTTTAAAGGCTTGTTTTAAAGTGGCACAGTTCAAAAAAATGGCTCACAGTGTTGAACTGTTTAACCATTGAACCATTTTTGGTTTAATCAGTCGATTTAAGGGAGTGTCCTAAAGCCAAAAGGGCAAGTGCCCTTGTGGAGGGCAATTCTGGGTTTAGGAGCCCTTGCAGAGGGAAAGAAGCACTTCAAGGGAAAGATAGCTACAAAGGGTAAGTTTTTCAAAATTTTGTTTAAGGATGAATTCTTTCAAACTTTTTTTCTGAAGGAATTCCTTCAGACAAAAGTCCAAAGAAATTTAGGGAAGCTGCAGGAGAGGAAAAAGCCAAAGAACCTGAAGGAAGAGAAAAAGACTAATACAATTTTCGTGAAATTTTTATCTATGGGAAAATTTTTCACGAGAAAAAACCCCACAAAAAAAGACCCAATGGAATTTTCCAAGGACGATGATGTCCCAGAAGCCATCAATTTTAAGGAGACGGACTAGTCGTTGGGTATTCAATTTAAAGGTGATGACTGCGTGAACATCAATTTTAATATAGTGAAATAGCCATTTGCTTTTGAATTGCCTAAGTGCCAACCATGAAAAGAGCCCAAGGAATGTAGCAACCCACCAGAAGATCACCCCCCAAGGGCTAAAAGAGTAGGAGACAAAGCAGGAAGAAGACAAGGTGCAGAAAGAAACAAAGTAGTCCAAGTGGCAAAGGGAAGGTGATTTATTGCTAGATGATCACCAAATGGTGCAGCATGCTTTCCCTATTTGTATTTAGAAGGGGACAAACTACAATTTGTTTGTAGAAAAGAGACACAACCTGTGCTTCCACATTAATGCTTGAATGCCAAAGTCAATTTCAGCAATTATATATCATGGTTCCAGTAGGCCTCTTCTAGAAGAATGACATCAGTAACAGTGACTTACTCTTTTTGATGTTTTTAGCACACATGTGCCAGCTCATCAAAGAGGCACCAAGTTCTCTTCCTCTTTCTATATATTATAAAATTTCTCATTTGAGAAGGATCCATTCTCTCAACCTTAAGGCAAAACTCTGCCCAAAAATCTCTCAGGGCTTGTAAGGCAGAGCTCTACCAGATTTTACCTTGAATCAAGACTTAGCATTTTTACCTCTATCTAGACTTGCACTTTAAAGTATATGTTTATGTTCTTCTTTTGTGTTAAGTCATTGTCTTTCATGCTTTTCACAGATCGATTACAGCATGTCCAGTGCATTGTGAAGTCTCTTTTCTGCAGGTCTGCCAGAAGTGTCTACAGCAAGAATATAGGTGCTTGTGAATAGGTTGTCAAAGTGTGTCTCATAACACCTTTGCTAGTTCCTTCCTCCCTATATCTCTATGGACCCCTGACTCACTAAAACAAAAGAGTTTCCCACATCAGATGAAGTGTATGGGCATTTCTTCCTAGTGAAAAGTGTATGTTCAGGCTAGGTGGGTCAACATTTTTGGTGTATCACCTTTTCATTTTTAGGCTTAGGTTCTATTTTCAGCATCTCTCTCTCCCTTTTCATCTCCCCCATTTTTTACATTTGTTTTTTAGCAGTAGGAGAAACTAGGACCTAAAAGATACATCAGAGGGAGATAGACCTTATTTATAGACTCTCCCCTCTAGCTTCGTTGGTCCCATAGGTGAGGGGGACTTTCCATTATTGCGTGTGGAAGGGTGGGAGCTAGGCGTCCTACCCCAAGTGTAATCCACTGCATCAATAGTTTTTAGCACACCCAGTGGGACCAACTAGGATAAGTTTTGTCCAAAGAATTGAAGAGTTTTTGGTGTGTTCTTCAACCAACCAGCCTTTGGAGGCTTTTGCATCAACACCAATGGTGACTCTGAGTTGAATCAACTGGTTAAGCAGTCTAGGTTCCATAAGAAATCACATTTTTGTATGTATAATTCCTTTGCACAAAATCATGGACCTTGTATCCCTTCATATGACTTCGATCAGACTCAAAATTTTCATGCAATCACCTCAAGTAGCTCTCCTAGTTTCCCTTCAATGATAAGGGAGGTGGTGCTGGAGTTTGAAAATTAAGTAATGGAGATAGACAAATTGGATGAGCAGTATGGATATCAGTAGGAGCTGATGTATAAAGAGGAGTGTTTGTTTAGGCAAGCTTAGGCCTGGCAATCCATGGAGGAGGAGGTAGAAAAATGGAGGAATCCATTCATGCAAGGTAGCTAGCATTGCGTGCCCCCTCTTATTCTAAAGAAAGCCCCCTCTTATGCACCAAATCCTTTCTATCAGATGGCACTTGCTCATTCCAGCTCATTTGATGCACTAATCAACCCTGCTCTTGACCCTGTATGCCTAGCCTTTAAGCATCAAAAGGAGCTAGAACAACCTTCCATGGAGATGAACCTTCTAAACTCCTTAGATCATGAATCTTCTTTTGGGGGAACTTTATGAACTAGGACATCTCTCTCAAAACTGCTCTTACTCAACATGATGATGCTGGTGACCTCTAAGAAAGACTCTTTCAGGATAATCTAGCCAGGAAAATTGAATATTTAGAGGTTAGGATGAGAATTCTTAGAGAAGGAGAGATGGAACTTCTAGACCTTATGGAGGAAACCCAGGACCTTAGAGAAAACAAAGTTGCTGCCTATTTTTAGGAGCAAAATTCTAACTCCAAGAACTTGAACTAGAAGAAAATAGTACAATCATTGGATATGAAGGAGGAGAAGAAAGGTTTTTCTCAAAACCTTGAAGAGGATGACGCTACCCCTACTCATGATAATGCTAGTGACCTCCAAGAAAGGTGTTTCCAAGAGGATATAGCCAGAAGAATTGTAGAGTTGGAATCTAGAGAGAGATTCCTTAGCCAAGGTGTGATGGATGGTTCAGACCCAATGGCACATTCCATGTCTAAACACACCCCATCTACACACTTCCAAGAGATTTTTCAGGCCACACCTGATATAGATGAAGTGCTGACCAAGTGGAAGGAGGAGAATCATTCAATTCTAGCTCAAGGACTGCCTCCTCTTCCACATGGTTTTTCCACTTCACCCCTTCACAAGGATGAACCTGTTCTGCAGGAGGTGAGTGAGGAGGAAAATACCCAATCTGTAGTTTCCCAAGAGGCTATCATTAGCAATAATGAAGAATAAATCATCATTGATGCTCCTTGTGAAGGCATCATCAGCAATGGAGAAGACTCAGGTCATGCATACATGTAGATGTTCTAGCAATACGAGGAGGAACATAAGCATGGTGAGCTCTCTCCCCCTTTGTTTGATGAACTTCCTTATTGTTTTGATGAGGAGGACTACTATGCTGAGGAGCCTGAGTTGGAGGAAGATCAAGAGAATATCTTTGAACATTTAGAGATCCTGATCTTTGAGGAGGAAAGGAGAGGTCTGTCTTCCTTGAGGGAAGCCTTGAAGAAGAAAGTTTTGAATAGAGAGGTGATGTTTTGTGGGATGAGAAATCAGTTTGTGATTCCATTTCAGACATCATCACAGTCACCCTTCTTCAAGAAGGCTAAGAGGAAGCAAAAGATGAGTCTGACAGAGTCTTCAATGAAGCAGAAGGAAATGGGTCAGACCATGATGCACTGCAAGGGAGCTATACATATTAAAGGGCTTATGGTGATGAACCAACAACCATTAATTTCTTGGTGAAATGCACCAGCATGAAGGACTAGCATTCAATAGGCTTCCAAGAATAAAAAGAGTACGTATATGTTGGAAGCATGTTTGAATCTGATCCACTCAGATGTAAGCCCATCTAGGTGATAGGCAAGAGGAGCAGGTCACCAAATCTCCTTTTTATTCAGCCACTTGTCTAGCACCATAAGTCTTCTTGCCAGGAAGGGGACTTAAGAAGTTTTCCCTTTGATCCAGGAGGGAAGCAGATGTACCTGGTTAGTTGTATAAAGTAGTTTGCTTTCAATTTATTTTCCTACTTTCCTTAAGTGTAGATTTCACAGGTAGTTTTTTTAGCCTTGTGTGTGTTTTTCTTTGTGTGTGGGATAATAGGCTTCATGTTTGATTCTTGGATCTTTTTGGGGCTATTGCTAGCCTTTCTTCAAAGTTGCATCTATCTCCGTGCCCAATGGACTTAAAGGCAACTAGTCTCTAAGCATAGTAGGCATACTTCCCCTAGGAGTCACCAATTTGTTGACCATTTTTTGCCCAAAAAACCTTAAATTGGTCCCCTTCTTCCCTTGCTATTCTAGGCCAATTCATTTTTTGATTTTGCACAAGTCCTGGAATTTCTATGGACTCTACAGGTGAAGTTTCTACAGATTTTGCAAAGAAGTTTTTCTATAGACTCTATAGGTTCATCTGTTGGCACAAGATGAATCAGTTTAGAGAGTGTTGGGTTTTTATTAAGGCTTATTTGGGCTCTTGTCTGAAGAAATTCACAAGGAAGGTTGCCATCTTTGAACCATTGAATCATTGAACCAGTTCAATGCCTTGGTTCAATCATCAAGTTCATTACTCGAGTTCAACACAAAGTTCAATAGCTGAGTTCAATGGTTTAAGTTTAACACCTTGGTTTAATCAATAGGTTCATCACTCAAGTTCAATGCCTTGGTTCAATTGGCCTTGGTTCATCACTTGGTTCAACCACTTGGTTCAACTACTTGGTTCAACCACTTGCTTCAACGTTTAAGTTCATCAGCAAGGTTCATCGACAGGTTCAATCAAATGGTTCATCACATTCGATTTGGCACCTTGGTTCAACAACTGTTTGAACCATTGAACTGGTTCAATGGACTGGTTTAACAGTTGGTTCAAAGGAGCGGTTCAACGGGAAAAGTTCAAAGGCTTGTTTTAAAGTGGCACAGTTCAAACAAATGGTGCACAATGTTGAACCATTGAACCATTTTTGGTTCAATCGATCGGTTCAATGGCTTGGTTCAATGGAGCATCCTAAAGCCAAAAGGGCAAGTGCCCCTGTAGAGGGAAGTTCTGGGTTTAGGAGCCCTTGTGGAGGGCAGGAAGCACTTCAAAGGAAAGATAGCCACAAAGGGTAAGTTTTTCAGAATTTTATTTAAGGATGAATTCTTTCAGACTTTTTGTCTAAAGGAATTCCTTCAGACAAAAGTCTGAAGAAATTTGGGGAGGCCGTAGGAGAGGAAAAAGTGAAAGAACCTTAAGGAATAGCAAAAGATTGAGACAATTCTCACAGACTTTTTGTCCATGGGATAATTGTCTACAAGAAAAAACCCTATAGAAAAAGACCCAACAAAATTTGCCAAGGATGGTGACATCCTGGAAGCTGTCAATTTTAAGGAGATGGACTAGCCATTGGCTATTCAATTTCAAGGTGATGGTTGCGTGAATGTCAATTTTAAGACAGTGAAATAGCCATTTGCTTTTGAATTGCCTAAGTGCCAACCATGAAAAGATCCCAAGGAACGTAGTGACCCACCATAAGATCACCCCCTGAGGGATGAAAGAGTAGAAGGAAACAAAGTAGGAAGAATACAAGGTGTAGAAAGAGACAAAGTAGTCCATGTGGCAAAGGGAAGGTGATTTATTGCTAGATGATCACCAAATGGTGCAAACAATAAACATCGCAGCCTACTTTCTCCATTTGCATTTAAAAGGGGACAAACCACAATCTATTTTTAGAAAAGAGGCACAACCTATGCTTCCACATTAATTCTTGAACACCAAAGTCAATTTTGGTGATTATACGACATGGTTCCATCAGGCCTCTTCTAGAAGAATGACATCAGTAATAGTGACTTCCTCTTTCTGATGTTTTTAGCGCACATGGGCCAGATCATCAAAGAGGCACCAAGTTCTCTTCCTCTTTCTATTTATTATAAAATTTCTCATTTGAGAACGATCCATTCTCTCAGCCTTAAGGTAAAACTCTGCCCAAAAATCTCTCGGGGCTTGTAAGGTAGAAGTCTGCTAGATTTTACCTTGAATCAAGACTTAGCATTTTTACCTCTATCTAGACTTGCACTTTAAAGCATATGTCTATGTTCTTCTTTTGTGTTAAGTCATTGTCTTTCATGCTTTTCATTGATTGATTACAACATGTCCAGTGCATTGTGAAGTCTTTTTTCTGCAGGTCTGCCAAAAGTGTCTACAACAAGAATATAGGTGCTTGTGAATAGGTTGTCAAAGTGTGTCTCAGAACACCTTTGCTAGTTCATTCCTCCCTGTATCTCTATAGACCCCTGAGTCACTGAAATAGAAGAGTTTTCCATGTCAGATGAAGTGTATCGATGTTTCTTCCTAGTGAAAAGTGTATGTTTGGGCTAGGTGGGTCAACTTTTCTAGTGTATCACCTTTTCATTTTTAGGCTTGGGTTTTGTTTTCAGCATCTCTCTCTCACTTTTTATCCCCCCCTCTTTACATTTGTTTGTTAGCAGTAGGAGAAACCAGGGCCTAAAAGATACATTAGAGGGAGATATCCCTTATCTAGAGACTCTCCCCTCTAGCTTTGCCAGTCCCACAGGCAAGAGGGGAGTTTCCATTGTTGCATGTGGAAGGGCAGGAGCTAGGCATCTTGCCCTGAGTGAAATCCACTGTGTCAATAGATATTTTGTTTGGTAATGGAGATATGACTTTAGTATGAGGAAAGCTCTTAGTTTATTTGAGGTGAGATGGTGAAGGGAATAGATCAAAATTACTTTGTTGTACCAACTTGAATACATGGTCAAAAATACATTTAGCCCTTTGGCTTCGTGTATAGATTGAATCTGCCAGATTGTGAAACAAAAATGGAAAAGAATTGACCTTGCTTTAGTTTAAAGCTTGAGGTTTTAAACTGTGCACTCTTTCCCAATTAGTATGGAGGTGAATGATAAGGTTATAATAACAATGGGTAAAACATATAAATGAAATGGAGACTAAAATAAATAATGGTAGAGACTGATTTCATCTAAAACTTGAGGTTTCAGAATGCACACATCTATATCCCCAGTGGAGTCACAAAAAATTGTTAGTTGAATATTTTGTTGATCAGCGTACTGATAAACAAAATAGGTCTGATCATCCAAAGTAGGAAGATTGGTCATCCAAATGTGTAGTTTCACCACATCAAAAGGGGACTAATCTCTCCTCTCATCAAGGGGAGGTTCCTTATATATATATATATATATAAACAAAAAAGAATACTCAAGGGTAGGACAAACCATCCATCTCTCTTTCTTTAGAGATGATGCATGCAAATCAAAAGAAAAATCTCAAGGGAACTGATAGAAAGCACTCCTCTTCTTTCAGAAGTAATATTCAACAAACCACAAGAATACTCCTGGTAGTAATTGCAAAATGTAATCAAGGATGTAGTAACTAGCAAATTGAGATGTATCACAAAGTCTCCTCCTGAATTGCCTAAGAGTGAAATATGAAGGACAACGAGGGCACAAAGTCATCCCAAGGTCCTTTACATAAAAACAAAAAGAAAACACACTAAAGGCAATTGTGGGGGCACAAAGTCTCTCCATAATTGGCTTCAGGATGCCTTCTTGACTACTTTCACTAATTCTACTTATTGAATTAAAGGAACAAAATATATATTAAGGAAAAAGACATAAGAATAGTTTCCTCAACAATAAAGATATCACAGCATAGTCGGAAAAGTCACTTGTTTTCTTATTCCAATAACAAAATATGATCAACAATTTAAGCTCAAAGTCTCAATAATGCCTTTCAATTTGGGCAAAGTTTCATTTTTGATTATTAGAGAGAGATCCTTTTACACTAACAAGAGAGTCCCTTATATAGCCTCTTCAAGAAGGACTTGGGAATAATAACACATCATGTTGCATTGAATTTTGTTAAGAAGACAGGCTAGAATTTAGGGGCATTTACCCATTTTCTTTTCTCAATGCATAGAAATGAGTCACGCTATTAAAAGTTTGCATCTTTAAATATCCACCTAGCGGTCTACTTCTAGAAACATATTTGATGCACAAATTTTTTCTGATCCTTCCTCATCATTCCTCTTTTTCTGGTTAATTGAATCGGGTCCTTAGTTCAATTTGATGCTCTATTCCTTGGTCACTTCCTTGTTGATCTTGTCCTTAAAGCCTTTGAATGCATTTCGGTCCATAGATTTAAACCTACAAGGATCAATGGCTATTTCATTGTCACAATTTTGACGTCTATGGACACATCACTTTCCTCAGCAATTCCTTCAGCTTTGTCATTTGATCTTTCCCAGAGGTGACCTACCCTTCGAGGTCTTGAGAAATGGTCCGCTTTGGATCAAGAAGAGCCCCCCGCAAGGGTATCTGCCCTTCAGGTGCTCTTCAGATGGCCTTTGGGCTTCTTTCTTCTAGCGGGTTGCTAAGTTCTTTGGCTCTTCTTTAAGGCTTTTCAAAATCAATGGCTATTTTATGAACCTTGAAATTGACGTTCGTGCACCCATCACTACGTTTGAATTTCCAATAGCTAGTTCATCATTCTTGACTTTGACGTCTTCAGCCGCATCACCCCTTTGGCTTTCTTTGGCATTCTCTTGATTCAGCCTTTTTTGCTACTTGTTTCCTTTGGATTTCTTGTCTTGCATCCTCCCAAAGGGAAGATGACCCTTTGGCTTTGGGAAAGTGTCCTTTAATTTGGTAGCTGATAGTCCCCCACAAGGGCACTTGCCCTTCGAGGTCCTTCAGTGGCATTTTGTCTTCAGAATCCTTTAGAGCTTTCCTGTAGACTTTTTCCATGGACATTTTCTTGCAGACAAAAAGTTTGCAAGAATTGTTCTAATTGATTTGTCTTTGGCCTTCAGAAATTCTTTTGGACTTTTCTCCCACAACTTCCCCAAATTTCTTCAGACTTTTTGTCTAAAGGAATTCCTTTGGACAGAAGTTCTAAAGAATTCATTTCTTGCCTTAGTATTTTTTTCTGAAGTAAATCCCTTTGTCTTTTAGTCTTTTCAATTGGTCCATGTGCCTCCTTCGTGCCCTCTACAAGGGTATCTGCCCTTCAAAATTTTCTGTAGTCAATTTTATGTGAATTTTATATTGTGAAATGTGGTAGCATCTGCTGAGTTCTGGCAGGTTTTTGCTTGTTGCCCTCCATAAGGGTTCTAGGCCTTGGTTCACTACCCTCTACAAGGGTATCTGATCCTTTGACTTTGGGTCAACCCCTAGAACCTATCAATTAAACCAACTGATTGAACCAACTTTGGTCCAATAGTTCAATGGTTCATCCCTTTGACCACTTGAACCAAGACTCTTTGAAACAAGCCTCATTGAACCCGTTGAACCTTGATCCTTGAACCCAATGAACTTTTGAACCAAAGTGGTTCAATGGTTCAATGGTTCATTCCCTGAAAATGACTAAGTGTCTGAAACTTGTTCTTTTGATTAAACCTGCCTATAGAAGCTTTTGAACCTACTGAACCATTAGTCTGTCACTTCCTTGTTCTTTCTAAGCTCTTTGATCTTCATCACACTGGTTGAGCCTTTGAACCTGTGAACTCTTTGAACCTTCAACCCATTGAACCTTTTGGTTTAAGGTTCAATGGTTCAATTGGTTCATTCTATTTTTTTGGCTAAGTCCTTTTGATCTTTTTTGAACCAAACACGTTGAACCATTTGGTCATTGAACCTGTTAAACCAAAGTGGTTCAATGGTTCAATGTTTCAAGCCTTCTTCTCTTTGATAAGTGTTTTGAATTCATTGAACCTTGAAGTGATTGAACTTTGAAGTAGTTGAACTTTGAAGCTTGACAAATGCGCTTGACTCTTGCTCTTGATGTTAAACCTTGACATTGAACTCTTTTAGTTGAACCTGGTCATTGAACCAACTTTGAAATCACCTAAGTGTTGAGATCTTGCTTCTTTCCTCTAGATTCCATAGAAATCAACTTGTGAAGTCCATAGAAATCAACCTATGATGTCTGTTGAACTTGGCCTGTAGAGTCCATGGATTTAAGCCTGCAGAGTCCGTAGATTTTCTCAGAAGCTTGAAAAATGAGGAATTTGAATGCTTAGAACAAATTTTGAGAAGGGCAAAGATTATTTTGGTCTGAAGACCAATATAGTTCAAATGTTGTCCTAGAAATGAGTGATATTTTTGGGGGGACAACATACCCAACATCCCCCTTCTTTCAATAGTAAATGGAGACCCACTTTTTTAGATTATTGTCTTGATTTTTAGCCCCCTCTTATATGTCTTTATGCAAACTCTGGGAAAAGATCATGATTTGGCCTTTTATAATTTGGCAAGATGGCATTGGTATTATATTTCCATCGATGAAATATTTTGTTCTATCACGTTTTTAACTTCTAGGTAATTATTGTGGACTTATGTTTTAATGGACTAACTTTTCTATCCTCTTGTAACTTATTTTTTTAGGGCTTTTGTCATGGACCTATCTATGTTGGGTAAATTTTTGTGGACATTTTGACAGAAACAATTACCTTGAAAAAATTGGGTTTGTGGGCCCTTTACCTAATGGAATTTGGTTTTTTCATAAATTTATTGATACACCTAATTACCTATAGACATACCCTTTAGGACTTTTTCCCTAGTTCTTTTACCCTCTAACTTACCCTTTAGAAGTTTTGTCTAGGACATGTATTCCTTCAGAATTTTTGAACATACCCTTTGGCCTTTTGAAAGTTCCCTTTATGACTTTTGTGGTTACCATTTAGGACTTATGTAATGGCCCTTTTCCATATGGAACTACCCTTTGTGACTTTCATCCTGAATCATTTTACCGTAAAAAATAGACCCTTTAGGTATTTTTTCCACAAAGTAGACCCTTTGACCCCTCTGCAACTACCCTTCATCACATTTGTCCCATGAAATTGCATTTTTAAACCATTCATTCATACATTTTGTTTGAGACATTTTCCTTGAGGAAATAAGCATACCCATTGGGCTGTGTACAACTTACCCTTTGGGAATTTTATCCTAGTCCCTTTCCCATCAAAATTTACCCTGTAAAGGTGACCCTTCAGTAATTTTATGCTTGGCCAATTCCTTTAGACTTTATGTCTTAGACATTTTGTTTGACATAAAAATCTTGAAATAATTATCCCAAGGGAACATGCCCTATAGAATTTATAAACCAACCCTTCAGACATTTTGAAAATGACCCTTTGGCCTTTTTAAAAGTGACCACATACCCTTCAAGACTTTATCATGGGCCCTTTTTCCTCTAGGAATTACCTTTGAGAAATTTTATCCTAGTCCCTTTTGTCCTTTGGCCCTTTTGAAACCATCCCTTCAATCTTTCATTTGGACATTTTGTCTGAGAGAATTGAGTCTTCAAAAGAATTAGTATGGATGTTTTGTCCAAAATAATTCCCCTAATAAAATTCATTTTGGCTTTGTGTCTCAGACATTTTGTGCAATTAAATTAGGGTTCCAACAATAGAAATCCCATGATAATTATCCCGTAATAATTTCCCCTAAAAAAATACCATACTTCCAAGTGGCACCCTTTCTTAAAGAAAATTTTTATGTCTTTATCTTAATTTAAGATTATTTTAGCTAAATTTCTAAATCATATTTTATTAATACTAAGACCTTAGGATAGAATATCTATGTAAGGGCTTTTATACATATTTTATAAAATTATTATGAGAAGTCTTCATTTTGTCTATACTTGTAGGAGTAGGGAGTCTTAAGGAAATGACACATGTCAAAATTATGAGATTAAATTTCATAGTTGTGTAGACATCATTTGATGATTGTAAGGACATCATTTGATGATCACAAAAACATCAAGTTTAACCTGAATAAAGGATAATTTATGGAATTAAATTTGATAGTCACTTGGATGTCACTGAAATCCAAAAGGATGTGAGTTGATGATCACAAAAAAACCAAATTTAATCTCATAAATTACCCATTTGAATTCAAATGTTAAGTGGACCTAGCAAATTGGTGATTCACAATAATCCTTATAATTGATCCAATGGTACAAGATTGATGGAGACTTTTCAAAGGTCCTAGATTAAATAGAGATTTTCCAAGTGGCATACTGATGTGATCAAAGTAAAAGTTAAAAGGTCTAAGCTAGGATCCTATGATGTGCATCTCTTTGGGCCCATTTGATCAAATGATGCAAGAGTGAGTTAAAATTTTAAATCTCTATGAGAGTGATAATTATCACCATCATTGGAGCCAAGTACAAAGATATAATGACTTATGGGAAGAAGTAGGGAGTTGAGTACAAATAACTTATAATCCATGAGTAGCTAACAAGCGGCACACATATGAAGTAGAGTTAAATAAGGATTGATAATTGTCAACCACATGGGAGTGAATGAGCCAAAAGAACTAAAATCCAATAAATCACGTTAAAATAGAATATAAATATCGACGATGCAAAATCAACATGGACTTTTAAGATGTCCTAGAACTAGTAAAGATCTACCAAATGGCATGCTCACATTCTATCATGTAAAGGATCTATAGTGCAAGTCCTAGGTAGACTTTTCAAAGATCCTAGACTCAATCAGGTGTTAACACGTGTCATATTTCAAAAGTTAATAGGGTATTATGGATACAATACATAGATATTTAGACACTTGATCTATATTTATCAATAGACATTAGGTCTCATAGTTAAGCTACAATATGAACACACATGTCTTAATCTTAATGGTGAATATGAAAGTGAAGATATAGATTATATAAAAGGCACAAATGAGTATAAAATGCATAGTTTAAATTAGTCACAACTAACAGTAGTACAAATGGTTATAAAAAATTGGTGAAGATATTTTGGTCCTTCATACATATGTTAGAGTTTCATTTGAAGTTGGCTAATATGAAATATCAACAGGTTGTGCTCACAACCTATGAAAGGAGACATGTATAGTTTTGGTAAATAGTTTATCTATTTGTAGTTTGCATACAGTTTGAGCTATAATTGTAAAAATTACCTTTGTCTTTTTACACATGCATATGTCACATAGATTTGGTAAAGGCTATTTTAAATGAATAAATACAAGTGGACTTTTATATAATTTTAGACCATAGTTATAACTCATGTTTTAACTATCACATGTAATGACCTTGCATGAACTTGGAGGATGAGGTGACCCCTTCCTTAGGCCTATAATAATAATTTTAATCCAACTTTGATTTTTTTTAGATAATTTTTGAATATAAGAGAAACATCAATTTTGATCATCAAAGAATTTGTTTGTGTATTTTCTTTCCATTTTTTGTGTAATTAATTGTTACTTTCATTGGTTATATGTTTCAATAATATTTAGTGTGAAAAAGTTTGTTTTTTTATTATTTTGATTAATATACTAATTTGTAGATGTGAAACAACTATTGAAAGATTGGTAAATATATTTTTTAAGATAGTCAAGTTTAAATTGATTCATAATTTTGATTGTACATGAGTGATTTCTTGAATCTAGTTTTATATATGTGTGTACCAGCCACCTCAGATACTTCACTAGCCTGAGGCATAATCTCTTGATTAAGGGTGTACAATAGCTAGCCTAAAAAGAATAACCTTTGTCTTAAGCTTTTGAATTTCCTACATTATTATCTCCTTAGACTTATTAGCTATGTTTGACTATGTGTGTGAAATTTATACTACCGATAGGCATAGGTTCTAAGAGCACTTGTCCTCTTATAAACTAGCCAAGGGAGTAGTTCCTGAAAAGAATAGAAGCTTTATTTTATATCTTACCCTTCCTTCCATTTTTGAGTTTGTTTTGAGATATAGCCGGTCTATTTTAAAAACCACCCACCCATCCAACTCATATAGATATTCACTACCATTATTAGGAAACCTCCATCCAAAAAACCTTGTCAATAACTTACATACCCTACCTGCTATTCCATCAATAGGTTGAAATAAATTATATACCTGTAACTCATGCCTTGGAGTGGATTTTACCTCCATTAAGATCCTAAAACATTATATGCTACCTCATTAAGTATATGTTTTGCATAAAACATACATTAATAGGCATAAATTAGTGCTAGAAATTGGGATAACAGCCTTGATAGTAGTAGTTATCCTTTGCATAGAGTTGCACTGGAGTCACCTAGGAGAGTAACTAGATCTAATTCCTAAGATTATTTATTGGTATCATGTTTATCAAAGAATAAGAGACTTGAAACTATGCCAACAACCCTAGTTCAAAACAATCCTCCTCCAGTAGGGAACCCATTACCCATAAAGAACCCTTTAGCTATTAATCAACCAATGGATCATTAATAACCTTATTTAATTATATCTACTATCAATGTCATAAGAGACATGCATGATTTACCTCACAATCCTAAAAAATACTTGTCATCCTCTTCTCCTTTAGGAGTAAGGACAACAGAGGAACATATCAAATTAATTAAATCTAATTTAAGATTAATGAATGTTGTAGATGAGAATGTTTCATGAAAATTATTCCCTTTTACTTTGATGGATGCTTCTTGTGATTGATATTTAAATATAATGGAAAATTATATCACTTCTTGGAAGGAATTTTAAGCAACTTTTCTTGTGCAATTTGGATAGGTCACCAATCCTTATTTAGTATACCATCACTTCACTAGCATGGAGAGGGAACCTAATGAGCCCATATATGGTTTCAATACAAGATGGAAGAAGATGTACAATTGGTTAACACCAAGATATAAACTAGAGACAGAAATAACATTAGAAATGTAAAATAGTTCCTGGACCCTATCACTATCACGTTCTTGAGAAAATAAGTTGGGCTAACAATTTGGCATTGGCATTTAGAGAGGATATCACTATAGATAAGCAAATTAATCCTCAGATGCCTAGAGTGCCTAATGCCAATAATGGTTTTCTAGTACTAAATCAAATTACTTATGTAAGATAAAATGTCTCAACATTCAATTATAACCAATTGTACACACTTTCTCCACTAAAATAGACAACACAACTAAATTTTGGCTACTTGAACAATCATGTGATGGGTAATGGTCATCAGTAGAACTAATAAGTGGTTTCACTTCCCACTACCATTTTACAAGGTATGGATTCCACAAAGGTAGAACTAGATTTTTTTATAAGATTTTTCAAAAGCTAAGAAATTATTTCTTAAATATGAAAAGGAAGATGGGAAATACAAATGGCCCAACTAGAAATAAGAATACTACATTCTAGAGATATAATAGGCCATTCAACAGGTCTGAGTAGCCTAACAAGCTTCCAGAGATCAACATAGTAAAGATGTTTCTTCCCAATTGGTGAAATATTCATAATATGTTTGAGCATGGTGAGCTGAAATACGTTAAATTTTATGTAGCATTCAAAATATTTCAAATAAAGGTGGTTAGTTAAGACCATATGCATAATCCGCCTAGGCATCATCTAAATCCTAGCTCTTCCAACATTGCCATGTTCTTTGAAACTCACAAGTTCCTTTTTGTAGGTGAATATGGAAATGAGCTAGAGGAGAACATGGATGAATATCACACTTTCCAAAAACTATAGATAGGTTTATACAATCTAAGAATAATCATTGAATCACAACATCAACTCATCTAAATACCATAATGACTCCTAATCATAAAGCAAACAATAATCCACCCCCTTCAAACGGGAATGATTATTAGTAAAGAAAGGAAGAACCAAATAAAGGAGGATACAAAATTTTTGAGGATATGAAGAAGATCAAGGTGAATATAACTCTTCATGAGTTATTTCATATTATCGAACAAAAGGATCTACTCTATAAGTCCATTACTAGAAAGGCACCTATGGAAAAAGTGAAATCATCTATAGAAAATTCAAAAGAATCTAACACCAACATCATCTAAAAGAGCAATCCATAAGTTTCACCCTTCTTAATGACTATCTAAGCATTCAGTAAGAACATTCATAACTATTTAGCTTATTTTGGATCATATATAATTTTCATGCCTACATTCATATGTCAAAATCTTGGTTTGATGTCAATCCCTTCAAAGAGGATAGTTTCACAATTGGAAAATATAATGGTCATAGTACTTAGAGAATTGAATAATGTGTGCATTTAAGTAGCATCTAAGATAAGAGTCCAAATGACCACTAATATTATAGTGGTAGATATACCCTAAGGCTATGTGTTGTTGCTAAGTAGGGACTGGTCCAAAACACTTAATGGATATCTCTCTACAGACTTCTATAATATATGATTGTCATGGAGAGGAATTACAAATCAAATTAAAATTGATAGAGACTCAAGAATGAAGTATCTCATTATAGAGTATAACGTCAAGAATGGATATGTAAATCATGAGTCTCCCAATCTTGGAATTTATAATTTTACTACTTAGAATCAAGTATAAAAGCCAAAATTTGAAAATTTTAATCAGTTATAGACTATAAAATTTAATGGCAATAAATATAATAAATTATCATGCATAGGAATTAAATTTATTGACTCATAAGGTAAAAAATTATTAGCAACATACAGCTTGAAATTTCCATACACTAAAAATAGAGCTGAGTATGGGGCTATAATTCTAAAATTTTAGTTTACACTCAAGAATAATGTGAAGTGGATATTAGTATCAGTGACTCAAAGTTGGTGGTTAACCAAATAAAAAATAAATATCACTATAAGCTATCATATTTGAAGATATACAAGTACAGAGCAAGGGATTTGATGGAAAACTTAAAGCTTTCAACATAGTAACACTTCCTAGAGAGCAAAATCAGACCATTGATTTATTAGCTATTACTACTAATCTAGAACCACTATAAGAATATAAGGTAAAAAATTCTTAATTAAATTGGTACTTTTCCCTTCTATTTTATATAACATAGACAATTTCTAGGTCTTTAACGATAACCAACAGATTATTCAATTTTTAACCAATTTAGGGGAATTCAATTCCCAAATCATTAACAATAAGAAAATTAATCACCTTTGTTAAGAAGAATTAGATAAAGAGGGTATTATTCAGATTAAAGAGAATTGAATTCTAGTTAGCTTGGTATCCTTAGAGAGACTAGTCGACATAAATACTCAGGCACAATAGCTAAGATAGACAAATGTCAATGAATCAAAATTTAGAAAGGAAAATATAAGAGATGAAGATTGCCCACATTATGTGATTATTGGCCTTAGTTGTTTGCTAGAAGAGATGTAGTGAGTGAAGGATGTTATTGCTTGATATAGGGACATCATTACCTGGACATATGAAGATCTAAAAGTTTATGACCCTTAGTTCACCACTCACATGGTTCCCTTGAAGCTAGATCATAAATTGTTCAGATAGATGTAAATACCAGTCAATCCTATTTTGGAGCCTCTCATTTAGAGAGAAGTGGAGAATCTTTTAAATGCAAAAAACATCTTCCCAATTTGACATTCTACTTGGGTGGTCCATTTGGTCCTGATAAGAAACAAGAATGGTGACATCAGATTATGTATGGACCTTAGAAATCTAAACAAGGCTTTAGAAAATGTCAATTATCCTATACTTTCTCTAGATGAGGTGATACAAATAGTCAGTGGTTCTAAAATGATGTACTTCCTAGATGGATTTTTAGGCTACAATCAAGTATTGGTGCAATTTGAGGACAAAATAAAGATAATTTTCATCATAAAGTGGGAACTTATGCATATAATAAGATGACACTTGGCCTAATAAACATAGGATCTACCCTTCAATGTGTCATGGATCATGTATTCAAAGGATTGATAGGAAAATGCATAATCATCTACATGGATGATCTTACAGTATTTTTAAAGAATAAAAAAGACCACATAACTCACCTATAGTCCATATTTGAAAGATGCATAAGGTTCAGTATTTCATTAAAATAAAAAAAGTATATTTGGAGTGACTTAAAGCAAACTTTTAGGCTACATCATCACCAAGGATATGATCACCATTGATCCAAACAAAATTAAGTAAATTTCAAAAATTCAACCACCAAACAACAAGAAGAAACTTAAATTATTCTTCAAAAATATTATCTTGATAAGGAAGTTCATCTCAATATTTTTAGAGATCATCAAACCTTTGAATGTCATGCTCAAGTAAGATGCCAAAATAGAATGGATATTTGCATCTTGAAAGTCCTAAGACATTAAAGATGTAATATCATAGGCCCTAGTGTTGATCAATCTAGATTTTAATAAATATTTCTACCTATACTCATTTTTTTTAGAGAATATGATTTCTACTAGCATCACATATAATAAGGATGAGAATAATCATCCAATAGTATTCATGAGCACAAACCTGAAATATGCATGACTCAAGTACTCTATGATTGATAAATAGATTTTTACCCTTATCAAATTTTTGAAAACATTTTGGCATTGAATCTTGAGGAATAAAGTAATTGCCATCATGCTTTATCCTACTATCAAGCTCACCCTATCATAGAATGAGATAGGGTAATGATGAGGAAAATGGATGACCAAGCTACAAGAATTTGACATAGATATCAAGAATGCAATGATCATTTAAGGGAAAGAAATTGTTTATCTTATGATTGAACTAGATCCTTGCATCATGATTGAAGAGGTATGTGAATCTCAATTATTTAAAGGATAATGGTATATTGATATAATATATTATTTACTTATAAAAATTTATTCACTTGAGCTCAATGGAGAGAGAAGAAGAGATTTAAATCTCAAAACTACTCATTTCAAGACCAAGAAGGGATTCCTCTACAAAAAAATTTATGAAAGTATTTATCTTAGGTGTGTATCTGTAGAGGAAGCTAAAAAAATATTAGAGAACTTATATCAAAATATACGCAGTGGTCATCCTTCCATAAATACCATAGCCCATAAGATATTAGAAATGTGATATTACTAGCCAACATTTTTCAAATAAGTTCATGCTCATGTGAGCATATACCATGAATGATAAGCTTTATCCAAGAGATAATTACACACATAAATGCATTTAAAACTAGTTTTTGAAAGAAGGCCATTTTCCTAGTGGGGTTTAAACTTCATTGGTGTCATGAATCCAAATTACTCAACAATCCATAAATTTATACTTACTACTACAAATTATTGCACTAGATGGATTGAAGTCATGCCTATTTCTCTAGTTTGTGATAATGGATCTACTTTCATATCAATAAAATTTAATGAGTGGGCACATGACAACTAGATTATTATCACGTCATCTTCTAACTACTACCCTTAGGGAAATGGACTGGCAGAATCAATAAACATAAATCTAATCGATGCAATTAATAAATTAGTTGGAGACAAGCCTAGGAACTGTCATAATTTATTGAAGTATTCTCTTAGGGAAAACTAAAATAGACATAAAAAAAACCTTAAATCTTCACCCTATCTATTGGTGTATGGATGCAAGCATGTATTCCCAATTATAATAAAGTTACCCACTTATCAGTTCATACATGACTACATGGAACCAAGCAATAAATCGGAATAAATATTGTTTGACATAATAGAAATTGAAGATTCAAGGACTAAGGTAGTTTGATAAGGGAGCAAAAGTCAAAGCAGTTTGATAAGGAATAAATATTGTTTGACATGTAATAAACAATAGGATGTGGTCAAGAGATAATTTGATAAGGGAGCAAAAGTCAAAGCATTTAGGATTTTAGATTTAGTGCTACTTTTGGATAACATCCTTGAGAAGAAAGGATATCATGACAATTTTTCCCCATTATGGATTAGACCATACTAGATTTCAATGATCATGGGAAATAATGCATTTTGTCTAAAGGACCTCCAAGGCAATGAACTTACATATCTAGTCAACGAATAGTTTCTAAAACACTACTTTAGGGTTGTACTATCTATTGATATTACTGAGTAATGAGGGATAGATGAATGTAGATGTAGGATTAGATTAGATTTCATTGCTTTCATAGATTATATTTTTTTTCTTTCATAGACTATTTTTCTACTTTCAAGATTAATATTTTCTGCTTTCAATATTTTTCTTTCATAGATTAGATTTCATGTTTTTTATATTAGATTTAAGTGCTTTCTTCAATTATTTGTTGTTTGATTTCTCTAACAATCAGAATTTTGTTTGGTCTGACTAAAACAAAGTTAAAATCCAAACCAACTAAGCTTATGACTTGTATAAAAGGGGGAAATTAAAATCTTGACAATTTGGGACTAGTTTACAGATTAGGCGCATTTCTATGATTTTTTTAGTCTTTATGATGAAGGTAGGTAATCATGAATTATTATGAATGGTATCACAATTGAATACTTGTACCAAAAATGTGAAATTTTCTCTTAGAATACTTTATAAAAATTTATAAATTTTTCTAATTTTAGTGGATCAAATGCACTTCACACTAAATACCTATTTGAAGTGATAATTTTGGGTATAGGCGTAGCTGGCAGGGATGTTCTAGTAATGATTTGTTTAATAATTATACCAAATCACTAGGGTTATAGACCTTCTCTTTTCCACTTAATAACAAAGAACAAAATAAAAAAATAATAAAAAGAAACCAGTGGATTCAAAAGAGCAAAATAAAATCTAAAAAAATTCAAGAGTCTCACATGATGAAATAAAGTCAATGTACTATGCATCATGTTCAAAATAAAATAATATAATGAGAAGAGAAGGAGCCCAAGGTATCTCTATTAGGGTTATGGATGCTTAGTTGGTAACAGAGTAATGCCTAAGCTTCCCTTATTTTTTAGGTTAATAAATACTAGAACAAAACCTACAGTCCCATAAAAGCCTTTGAAAAACTCATCGTAGCATGGGTTAAATAAACTACACATTTGACACACACAGATCTAATAAATTAGAAGGCAAGTACGTTGTGTGAGTTAACCTAGGAGTCTCTTTCATATTTTTGATTTAAGGATTTTTTATATGACACACTTCAATATTGATCTAAAGATTACTAACTAGATTTCTAGGCTCATGAATACTCATGAGTATTCCCCCTTTAAGTTGCCATTTTTTATACGCAACTCCCCCTTGTTTATATAGGAAATGGGGACATAATTTTGTTCAAATTCTTATCTTAATTTTGATCCCCCTCTTCTATATGATTATGAAAACTCTAGGAAAATATCATGATTTGGTAATTTATACTTTTGCAAGATGGCATTGATATTATGTTTCCATAGTCTAAATCTTTTGTTCTATCACGTTTGTTACTTTGAGCTAATTTTTGTAGACTTATGTTTTCATGGACTAACTTTTCTATCCCCTTGGGACTTTTATCATGGACCTATCTATGTTGGGGTAATTTTTGGGGACATTTTGTCTAAAATAATTTCCTTGAAGGAATTAAGTCTTTGCACCCTTTGCCTGATGGAATTTGGTTTTCATAAAATTTGCCTATTACACCTAATGCCCTATAAACATACCCTTCAATAATTTTGACTTGGGCCTTTTTCCCTCCAACTTACCCTTTAAAATTTTTGTCAAGGACACATATTCCTTCAAACTTTATTAACACACCTTCTACCTTTTGAAATTGCCCTTCGGGAGTTTTGTGGTTACACTTTGGGAATTTTTTAATAGTTCATTGCCTTATGAAACTACCCTTTGGGAATTTTGTTCTAAATAATTTTACCCTATGAAGTAGACCCCTCAGATATTTTTTCCATGAATTAGACCCTTTGGCCCCTCTATACCTACCCTTCAGGACTATTATCCCATGCCTTTGCCTTTTTGAATCATTCCTTCAGACATTTTGTCTGATACATTTTACTCAAAGAAATGAAAATACCTTTCAGGCTTTGTGTAACCTACCCTTGGAGAATTTTATCTTGATCCCTTTACCATCAAAATTTACCCTATAAATTACACCCTTTGAGACTTTTGCTAATTCTTTCAGAATTTGTGTCTCAAACATTTTATCCAATGAAAAAAACTCAAAATAATTTTCCCAAGGGTACATGCCCTTTGGACTTTCTAAATTGACTCTTTAGACATTTTGAAAATGACCCTTCATCCCTTTTTTAAGTGACCACTTACCCTTCAGGAATTTGTCTTGGGCCCTTTTCCCTTTAAGACATACCCTTTAGGACTTTTCTCCCAGGCCCTTTTTCCCTTCAACCAATTCCTTTGGGACTTTTGTCTACGGCCTTTTTCCCTTCGTTAAATTCCTTCAAACATTTTATCCAAAACATCATGCCCTTCAACCATTTTGAAACCATCCCTTCAATATTTATTTCAAACATTTTGTATGAGATAATTGAGTGCTCAAGAGAATTATTGTAGACATTTTGTTCAAAATAATTCTCTCAATTGAATTCCATCAGATTTTGTGTCTCAAACATTTTGTCTAATGAAATTAGGTTCCCATCAATAAAAATCCTATAATAATTCTCCTAAAATAATTTCCTTGAAATAAATATGATATCACCAAGTGACACCTGACTAGAATTTGATTCACAATTAGATATACTTCTCTTGATCAAAATGAGCAAGGAGAGTTACTATATACTTGTACCTTCTACTTCATTTACATATCAACTCAATGATGTAGACTTGATAGGATGATGCCACTATGTGTGCACATTCAATATTCCAATTTAACCTTCTACTAATTATTATCTAAGATGTTGAAGTCATGTAGTAAATGAAATGCTAGAAAATTAAACAT
The DNA here is from genome assembly GCA_037957365.1 of Torreya grandis. Taxonomy (NCBI): domain Eukaryota; kingdom Viridiplantae; phylum Streptophyta; class Pinopsida; order Cupressales; family Taxaceae; genus Torreya; species Torreya grandis. The sequence continues at coordinate 604,122 of JARHVA010005769.1, read as the reverse complement.
GAACATCATCTTGTGAAATAAATACTTGTACTTTTGAAGTTTCCTCAAACAAATCTAAGAAAGAATGTAAATCACATAATTTAGAAATAAAACACATAATGCATAAAGAAATAAAATAGCTATAGAATTCCAAAGGGGCCCCTTCCTCCTTCCAACTTTAGCTTCAATCCTTCCTCTCACAACACTTAATTGAACTCAGAAATGATTATTCATATTAATCAAAAATGTAGTAATGAATTACTATAGGAAATTATAATAATAGTTATTTGATAAAATGTACTTTTGATAATATCTAATCAACACCTACTATATCTTAACTCTATTGTTACACATATATATACCACATATGATATTATTTTATAAAAAATAATATATATTCTAATCTAAGAAACATTTGACATAGGATAACTGAAATTGGCTCCTTTTGCTAAATTCAACTTTCATGTGAATTCTGAAATATTTTTATAGGATAAATAAAGTTGTTTCATTATTAAACCACTTCCTTATTGGGATCCATCATGGTTATATTTGTTTCTACAAGTCAATTTAAAGAAGAATCAAAATTTATTCATTTGTAACTTTGGTTCTGCAGTGGCTACAAGATAGTCTTTGTAATGAGATTCCTTTATTGTAGGATGTTTCATGTTGTATACCTATTTCTCCAAAACATGTTTAAAAAACATTATATAAAAAATGCCTTTAGACAATAAATACTTATCATATATTTAATTCCAATACATAATTATAACTATTTAAAGAGTATAGAAGGATAATGCTATTTAAAGTATTATGGCAAATTGAGGATGGAAACTTATCGAAAAATACTCAAAAGCATTATTAACAAGAAAGATGAGTGTAATAGATGAGGAAAATAATAGGATATTTCTAGGGCTCATCACACCAATAACTTAATATCTTAATTGGAAATGAGCAATAAACTTGTTCATTCTCATTTCATAAAGATCTCTGAAATCCATGGGATCTATGACACCACTGGCAAGGTGACCATAAAATCCACACCTTTAATCATATAGTTGATAGATTTTGACTTCCTTGGTTTCATCCAATGGGGATTTATCATACCAATATAGAATAGGATACTAGAATAGAGGGAACTAGAATTTAATGTTTAGTAATTGAAATCCCATTTCACCTACAAGAAGAATATATTTTTTGATCATGTTAAATGTTGCCTTAAACTTAAAAGGGGAATATGGATCTCTCTTTTTCAGTGTAGGAGTGAGATCATTCCATCATTCAGTATAGGACTCTTTAGCTATAAGACTAACAAAAGTTATCAATCCTAAATAAAAATCTTGGGCTTCATCACAATTATTTACAAACCAAGTTTTGACTTCTTTCTTCAACATGATATTATCATATTCTATCAATACAACATTAGGTTCCATTGACTCTCTCCTGATAAGCAACTAGATTTCATTCTCATTTTTATTATATTTGGATACTTCTCTTCTTATTTTTTCATTTAACAAATATGATGAAAATTCCTTTAGTTAGACATCTCCAACATATAGATTAAGGTTCCACTCTCTGTCATAAGGAAAAACATAATTGTGAAGGTAGACCTCACACAATTGTCCTTGTTCTTCCTATGAACATTCTTGATAGATAGAAAAGGAGAGGGGATCAATTACTTCATGAGGCATATCATAATAATTTCTCATAAATTTTAGCTTTTGCCATTGATCCTCAAAGTAGACTTAATATACTCTTGTATAAGGCCTACAATCAAGGAGCTCTTGGGTAAGATTAGCCATATCTTTAATTTTTTGCTTCAATTTGGATATTATATCTTCTTTGAAATTATTCTCTTTTTTCAATTTCTTGGTTTTTTCTTAATGCCTTCAAAATTTTAGATTGACTATCCATCCAATTCATTAATTTAGAAGATATTGCACATAAATAATGATACCTAAATTATTAGAAAATTACAAGTTCTTCCTATTGATTTACCTCTACATAAGGTTATGAAATAATGATTGTAAGATGGTCTTTGGTATAGGGCTAAAGTTAAAAATCTACTGTAGTAAGTGCATCTAGTCATCCTCCATACTGATCCTACATCTTCATTCTTAGTCTCTCAATTTCTTGTAGGGATTACTCTAGAGTGGGGAATTCCACTTGTATATCAGGTTGTTCCATTTGTTTTGCTTTCTCCTGCATTGGTTCCTCATGAAACTCTTTAAGACTATGCTCTACTTGTTATGCCTTCTAATTATATTCTAGAAAACATCCCCCTTGTTTGTTTTAGCCTCTAGAGATTCATCACTACTAGTAATCTCTATTTCTCTATATTATTCATTAATTTCAATAATAGAATAAGATTTATTTCTAGTTTTTCTTCTCTATATATGAGGTTTATGAGGAATAGAGGTTAACTTGGCCATTTTGGGAGAAGGTGGAAGTTCCTCAGACTCCTCTGAATCAGGCTAAAGAATGAGTTTCTTCCTTTTTCCTCTAGATTCCTTGGTTATGGAAGTCATTTATTCAATCCTTGTTGTAAGTTCTTGTGTGGCTATAGGAAGGTCTCCTTTTGTAGGTTCTTGTAGAGATATAGGAAGGTCTCCTTCTGTAAGCTCTTGTGGAGCTAAAGGAAGGCCTTTTGTTGTAGGTTCTTGTAGAGTTATAAGAAGGGCTTCTTCTGATCACTATTCTTCTACCTCCACTTTCTCTTCTATTTCATTTCCTTCTCTATCACTTTCTACATTTCCTATTATTTTTAGTTCTTCCCAACTTTTTTTGGGTCTAGTCCTTTGGAAATAGTCTTGAACAATCAACTAGATTAAATAATGATGGGAAAGAGATTTGGAGTTACCTTTTTAAAATTCCTCTATCATTTTTTTGATCATGTGGAGAAATAAGTTGGGGATGTTTATCTTTATACCATGCCATAAATGATTTATGAACTTGAATTAAATGCCATGAAACATGAAATACCTCCCTTCAAAAGCGAAATATCTATAGATGAACTCAGAAGCTTTGACCCATTATCCTGTTAAAGATAATTGTGCATTGCCCTATTTTGAAGTTTTTAGGCTTTAATTTCCTCTAATGAATTTTTGCCTCTCTACCTCGACATCAATTTTTTCTTGCCATGCCTCTCCTATTCATGGCAATATAATTACTTTACTAATGATAGTCTCTGTCAGCTTTATATCCATTCCTCCTACTATTGTGAGGTTGTTATGCAATAAGCCAATGATTTTTTATACAATTCCTTGATCTAGGGTCTATATCCTCTCAAAATATTATACCCATCCTACATTATAGATTAGGGCCAAGATGTCTAGGCTATTGGTTAAAGGAGTGATATCAAACAGTTTATGTTTAAGCAAGTTCCCTCCCATATTGTGAGATGAAATTTGAGTTGAAAGTTTATGTTCTTATAGCAAGGGTTTCATGCTCTTGGAAAAACATTTTTAATTTTTTATTTATTAGATAAATAATTTGTTTGAATTATGGAAAATCTCTCCCCTCAACTTAAACTATCACTTGTCCACAAGGGATGAATCTAACATGCACAAAATTACTCATGGTAATAACAAAGAGTAGCAATAACAATGTATCAAAAGTCACATCAATAAGTGAAGGAGAAGATATGGTAACATGTTAATAGCATTACAACCCATCATACTTAGTAATAATTAAAATGTATGATATGAAATAAATATAAAATAATTACCTTGTTACTTGTAGGAATACATTTAATTAATGTGCAAATGATGATTTGAGGTGGCGGTCTTGGCTTGTGTTGTCATTTGATTGGGATCAAAATGCTTTATGTAAAATGGAATGTAGGATGGAATAATAATAATAATAATAATAATAATAATAATAATAATAATAATAATAATAATAATAATAATAATAATAATAATAATAATACATCCTTTAGTAAGAAATATTTTCTATAGCAACAAGTTTTTCATCCTATATCAAGAAGTGCTTCATGTAGTAATAAGTTTTTCATCTTATAGCAAGAAATTTTAATTTATGCTCCAAGGGAATGAATATGTAAGTGAAAAACAAATGAAAACAAAAAGTGTTATTGCAGTAGTGACATTTTTCTTTATTTCTTTTTTGATAAATGTTGATTAGCCAATGTCTTGGTTTTGTAAGACAACATCCGTCAGCAACACCTAAAGGTTTTCATTATTCAATTTTCTATTTTTTTAAGATTTTTTAGTCCAAAATCAATTGGAATCATAAGAATCTAGTAGGTAGGATTTCATTCAACCTAAACCAAGCCATTTTTAATGGCTTGTTATTGGTTATAGAAAGATTTTATTCTTCTTATAAAATATTAGAAAAGGGTTGATAAAAATACCCTTCAGTTATAGGAACAAGTTGATGTTCTTCATGAACAAGATATGGATGTTGCTCTTCAAGAAGTTAGTGAGTGAGAGTTTCCTTAGGAAATGGTTTTGTATATAGTTTGAGAATATGACCATTAATAAGCATTTAAAACTAAATAGAATCAATGGTCATGAGTTTTATAGCTCCATTATAAAAACCTTGTTTGATCTCATTAGGCCCAAGCCATCTAGACTATAGATTTCCTTTATGATCTTTGTACTTAGAGTAAAGAAGGAGTGCCTAGTCACTAGGTTATAAATTATTAGTCTTGATGTTCTTATCATGCCCGCCTATATATTTCATTTTCACTATTTCAGCGTGATGAAGTGCTTCCTTTCTTAGTTTATCAAGTGCATTCAGCTGCATGATCCTATCTTTTCAAGATTGGGAAATATCCAAGCCCAAATCAAGTATTATTCTTAATGTTTAATGTTAAAACTTAATGGATATAATAGGATTTTTACCATAAACTATTTTATATGGATTGAAACTAATTATGGTTTTCTAGGTAATTCTATAAGCCTAAACTACTTCTAGAAGATGAGTTGACCAATCTTTTCTATTCAAGTTGATAGTCTTAGTGAGGATATTTTCCAATTCTTTGTTTGTCACTTCTACCCTACCATTTGACTAAGGATGGTAAAGGGTATAATTTTTGTGTTTGATTTCATATTCTTTAATTAGGGAAACTATGAGGTTTGATGTGAACTATGGGCCTTTGTCTGTGACTATTTATCTTGGTACTTTATAATAGGTGAAGATTTCTTTATATAAGAACTAAACTAATTTATCATCTCAAACATTATTTAATGTTTTGACCTCTACCCATTTTGTGACATAATTAGTTTACACTAGTATACATTCCTTGTTGTTGGATTTAGGATCAATAAGACCTACAAAATCCAATCCCCATTTATCAAAAGGTTTCAAAACCAGTTATGGCTATAATGGCATTTCATTAGAGTGAGTGGTTTCTCCCATATGTTGACATTTATCAAATTTTTAGGTATACATCATGAAATATTTATGAAAATAAGGCAAATAATATCTGACAGTGAGTGCTTTCATGGCAATCCATTTGGTAGCAAAATGACCCACATAGGGTTCATCATGGTAAGCTCTAAAATTTTCATAAGCTTCATCTTATTAGATACATATTATCATAAATGAATCTATTAAAGTTATAAAGAGATATCATACAATCCAAGAATAATTTCTACTCTTTTGTATTAGATGTTGTTTTTCCTTGGGTGAGAAATATTGTGGTAATGATCTTGCATCAAGATAATTAGCAATATCTACAAACCAAGGAGATTGAATTATTAAAATAAATAAATGTTCATCAAGAAAATAATAATAAACCATAGGACTATGCTCATCATTTTATAATCAAGATAGAAAATATGATACTACTTTATCCTTACATGGTCTATTTACAATGGTAATATCACAATCTTATAGCAAAAGCAACCAACAAATTATCCTACCTATTACAATAGGTTTTTTCATTAAATACTTGATTGGTGCATGGTTTGTGTGGATAAATACTTAGTAACCTATAATGTAGTGTCAAAATTTATTGATGGCATAGACAATAGCAAGAAATTCCTTCTTTATTACAATGTAGTTGAGCTCAACCCATTAAATATTCTTGATGATAAAATAGATTGAATAACTCAAGGATTCACCTTTTTGGACAAGGATAGCTCCTAAAGTGGTGTAAAATACATCTATATAGATGTGAAAAGGCTTCTTCCAATCAAGCCATCTCAGAATAGGAGTTGTTATAAGAAGGTCTTTGAGTTGCTAAAAGGTAGTTTTACAATCATTAGTCCATGTAAATTTAGCATCCTTAGTAAACAATCCAAATAATGGGGTTTCAAATTTACTAAAATATTTGATGAATCATTTATAATAACCAGCATGTCCTAAAAATCTTCTAACATCTTTTTGCTTCTTGGGTGTGGGTAGATCCTTAATGATACTTATCATTTTTGGGTCAATTTGAATTCTAGCAAGGGATATGTGATGCACCAACACATTCTCTTTAGTCATAAGCATGTAACACTTTTAATTGGTCAAATTTAATTGGTGGTCCTAGTAACATTGAATAAATTTCTCCATATTGGTCTATGTTTCTTTGAATGTCTACCCATAGATAGTGAAATTATCTATGTAGATTTCAACATAGTTATGAGAGAGATCATAAAATATGCTCAAAACAACCCTTTGAAAAGTATCTAGGGCATTGGAAAGGTCAAATGGTAAGATAAAATAGGCATAGGTTCCCTGAGGGCAAGTAAAAGTGGTTTTATCTTAGTCTTTTAGAGCAATTCATATTTGATTATAACCACTATAGCCATCCAGAAAGTAAAAATACTATTTTCCTACTACTTTATCCAATACTTGATCAATAAATAGAAAGGGAAAGTGATCCTTTTTGGTAGCATCATTCAATTCTTGATAGTCAATGCAAATATGCCATTTTCCCCCTTTCTTAGGGATATTGACTAGGGGAGAGACCCACTGGCCATCTAAAATAAGATAAACAAATCATGCATCCAAGATTTTTTACAACTTAGTTTTGATAATATCTTTAATTGTAGGATTCATTCATCACTAGGGCTAATGAATAGGTTTGCATTCTTCTTTACTGTAAATGTGATGCATGCATAAATCTAGGGGTATTCTTCTCATGTCATGGTAATTCCAAGCAAATGTTATTTTGTGCTTTCTCAGAATTGTAAGTAACTGACTTTCTTGTTAGGGTGTTAATGACATGCTAATGTTAAGAGGTTTGTTTAGAAGAATGTTTACTTGCTTTGTTAAAGAAAGCATGGTTTCTATGTTGGTGATTAAACGAGCATAGTTAGATTGATGGGAAAGTAATTGATGAAATTTCCAAATATTTCTTATAGTTTCATCAGATCATTCTCATGGAAGGTATTCTAAAGAGATCATGGTGTACATTTCAATAGGTTGGTGGCTATAAGATCCTATCGATAGGTGTTTTGCAGAATACTAGTAAGGACAATGTCTTCTTCATATGCCTACAAATTTGGACTCTAATCTATTGTGTAGAGAGTCTACAAGGGGACAAATTACTCAAAGTCATAAATCCAAGGGGTTGGGCCATCATTCTAGGAAGGTTGAGTTGGTGGAAAAAAAAGCAATTTCTTGGTGTCATTTCCATTAGAAATTAGCATTTTTTCTAACCTATAACCAATAAAAGCATTAGTGGTGGCCAACCATGCATGGCCAAGGATGAGAGGATAACCCCCCAACTGATTTTTAGCTACAAGATAATAAAGTCTATTAGATATTTCCAAGAGTCCACAGTGATAACAACATCCTCAATAATCCCTTCAAGCTTAATCATTGAGTTGTCAACCATCTATAGGATGGTGGGTTTTGGACAAAGAGTGGTAAGTTTCAATTATTGCATGGTTTTTATGGTCATCACATTGATGGATGCACCCAAATCAATTAAAGTATTATATATGGATTGGACATAGATGCTAACATTAACTATAGGACTTCCCTTATCAAAATGTTATAGGGGAACTATGTTTCCTAGCATAATATCTATTATTGGCCAATGATCTGAACTATTTTAGGATCCTTCTTTTTTCTTCCTATTTTTTTCAAACATAGATCTCTAACAACTTTATTATAGATAGGAAAATCCTTAATTACTTGAAAGAGTGGGATTTTTATGCACACATTCTTGAGTTGCCCTAAAATATTAAATTTGAGCTCTAGTTCAGGATGTGATATGTTTAATCTCTCTAGAAAAGGAGGATTATCAGTTTCTTTTTTATTTTCTAATGGAGTTGGCTTAGGATTGGTTATGTGTGGCTATGGATTAGTATGGAGTGGAGCTAGTTCAAAGTTTTCTATGATTATGGCTGATGTGGGTTATGGAAGAACATGAACTGAGTGAAGTTGAACTTGATTAATATCTAAGGTGTATGTTGGATAGTGCATTGTTTAAGTGGATGGTGTTGGTTGAACTAACTTATTGGCAGGATTGGGGATGGGTAGGTAATTGAGTGGTTCAAATATGTTACTGATTTTTTAGAATTGTGGCTTGTTATTGTGGTTGTTTTATTTTATGGATAAAGCCTTGATTACCTCTCTATTATTATTATTATTATTATTGTGGATTAGAGGGATAAAACCATTGCTTCTTTTGGAACTGTAAAGGTTGAGGTTATTGTCTATTTTGTTTCATATATAACTAATTCTAAGGTAGATTCTAATTTGTTAGGGAACAATTTTGATTGGGTATATTTATCCAATAACCATATTGAGGATTATTTGAGAATGGATAATCTACAAACATAAAGTTTGATGGCATACCTAATCTTTGTACCCATGGTTTCCATTGAGCCATGAAAAATACTTGATTCTCATCTTCTCTTATGGCATGTAACTCCATTATCTCAGGATTATCCTTAGTTATGTTGGCTACTCAAGATTTCATAGAATGGAATGCACAATCCTCATTTTATTTGTATTCATACAAATAGGTGGATAAGGATTTCTCAATTTCTTCTTGCTTCCTCCATGTATGTAATATATCAAGCTGAGTAGCTAGGTGGATGATAATATCCTACTTTATGTCCTAGAGTAGGTTGCTAACTTCACCTTTAGACAATCTTACTATATATGTTGTAGGGAGGGTTATTCCCTTACTTTCATTCATGGTTGATGTAGAGTAGTTTGTATATAGAATTATTAGTTCATCAAAAGGAAGTGTAGAAACATTACCACTAGACATTAAATCTAGTGATTCTAGACAACCATCTCTAATCCTTTTCAAGAATATCATCTTGACTTATTCCTTGTTTAATGTATTCTACTTTTATTTTTGTAATATAAATAAAAATCTTTCCATATATTTTTTTAATGACTCATCATCAACTTCTATCATTCAGAATATGTTATCTCTCTTGTAGTTCTTGCCCCTAGAATAGTCTTGGTATTTCATCAAAAACATCTCTATAATTTCTTCCCAAGTAGAAATGACATAATTTCCAAGTACCATGAACCACCTAAGTGTTTCTTCTTTTAATATTTATGGAAACAATTTGATTTTATGAGAATCTTGATTATAATCATAGTTACGACATAAGATGTCAAACTAAAAAAAAAGTGTTTAGATCCTCAATTGATTTTCTCCTAAAAGTAAGGAGGGTAGAGTGAGGGATATTATTCATGGGTAAATTTTCATCAAGAGAAAGGATAGTAAATTTTAAAGTAGTAGACTCATTGGTAGTGTTTTCTTCTTGGTGATCCCCCATGAATATTATTTGTGTTGGTAGACCAATGGTTGTTGCTACCCACCACTCAAAATTCCTATTAACTATTTTATATCCTTGGGTCTATAATATGAATATTTTATCCTTTTCGTTAGGAATTTATGGATTCCTATACAAGGGGAATGGTGTGGATGTTTCATTAGATTCAGCTAGTGTCTCAGTAAAGAGTCTCTCTAAATTGGAAGATTTTATTGGCCTGGTGTTTCTTCTAGGATCAAGAATAGCCTTAAATGCTTCCTTAGAAATAAATTTGGGTGATGGAGGGAATCGAACATAAAATTTATAAGTATGAGGTGATAATGTCATAATTATCAAATTTGGTACATGTGGGCCTCTTCTAAGGGTATGAACCTCCTCAAGTTCTCCATCTTGTGCTACTAGTCCAGCCAAAAATTCTTCTTTCTCTACCTCTTCTATTGATAATTGTGAGTGACCTTTAGGAATTCCTTCATGTTACTTAGTTTTTTTAAGATTAATTTACAATATTATAGAAATTATTGATGATTTAGGCATAAATATTCCTATATAGTCCCATTTTCTTTGCATACATCAACTACTTTTTTAAAAACTTTTTGCCCACCCTACCTACACAGGGTTAGTAATATGGGGATTTTTAAAAAAATTACACTATCCTACTTAAAAAAAGGGAAATTTAGACTATGAAATAAATAAATCTCTAATCTAAAGAATAAAAATCTTTGGAAAAAAAATAAACATCCAAAAACAATTGCTATCAAGATTGAAGATTATAAGTGCGTGACACCTTTCCCTGACAACAATGCCAAAAATGACTAGAAGTTGAATAACAATTAAATATACTTATCATGATCAAAATTAGAAATGAGATTTACCATATACATGTACCTTATACTTCATTTAAATGTCAACCTAAGGATGTAGACTTGATAGGATGATCTCATTATATGTGCACACTCAATCTTCTAATTTGACCTTCTGATAATTTTTATCTAAGATGTTTAAGTCATGCATTAAATGAAATGGTATAAATTAAAAATGAAAATAATAATATGAAATAAATTATTATACATTATAATCTTCCTCAAACAAATCTAAGCAAGAATGTAAATCACACAATTCAAAAATAAAACACATAATGCACAATGAAATCAAATAACCTACTTAACTATTTAAATGGGTTGGATTATTGATATAAACTTCCAAAGAGGTCCCTTCCTCCTTAAAAATTTATCTTCAATACTTCCTCTCACAACACTTAATTAAACTCAAAAATATTTATTCATATTAATAAAAAATGTAACACTGAATTGCTGCAGGAAATTACAATAACAATTGCTTGACAAAATATACTTCTAATAATATCTAAGCAACATATACTATATCTCGACTCTACTATTACACATATATATACCATAAAGGATTTTTTTTATAAAAAATAATATATATTCTAATATAAGAAACATTCAACTTAGGATAACCAAAATTAGCTCCTTTTTCTAAAGTCATCTTTCATGTGAATTTTGCAATATTGTTGTAGGATAAATTTTTTTATTTCACTCTTCAACCACTTATTTATTGGGATACATGGAATCTATAGCATTTTCTATGATTCAATTGAAAGAGGAATAAAAATTTATTCATTTGTGGCTTTGGCCATGCAGTGGATGTATGATAGTCCATGTAATGAGATTCCTTTGCTATAGGATGTTTCATGCTATATACCTATTTATCTAAAACATATTTAAAACACATTATATAAAAATCATCCTAAAGAAATAAATACTTATCATATATTTCATTCCAATACATAATTATAACTATTCAAAGAGTATAGAAACAAGATGTTATTTATAGGATTAAGGCAATTTGAGGAAGGAAACTTATGGTAAAGTTCTCAAAAGCATGGTTAGCAAGAAGGATGAGTGAAATAGATGAGAACAAGAATAAGACATTTCTAGGGCTCATCACCACCCTTGTTTAGAGAACATTTTTATGTTTTTATCTTAATTTAAGATTATTTTAGTCTAGGTCCAAATCATATTTTACTAATACTAAGACCTTAGGTTAGAATATACATGCAAGGTTCTTTAGACATATTTACCAAAATATTATGCTAAGTATTATTTTCATTTATACTTTTAGGATAAAGGAGTCCTAAAGAAATGACATGTGTCAAAATTATGAGATTAGATTTTATAGTCATGTGGACATCATTTGATAGTCATGTGAATGTTAAATTTAACCTTGATAATGGATAATTTATGTAATTACATTTGATAGTCACTCGAATGTCATTGACAATCATGAGGACATCAGTTCATGGTCTTGCGAATGCCAAATTTAACCTTGTAAATTTCCCATTTGGATTTAAATGTTTAGTGAACCTAGTAAATCGATGTCTCATATTTAACTATATAGTTGATCCAATTTTATAATATTGATGGAGACTTTTCAAAGGTCCTAGATTAAATAGGGAGTTACTAAGTGGTATACCCACATGATTAAATTATAAGTCAAAAGGTCTAAGCAAAGATCATATGATGCACATCTAGTTGGACCCATTTGATTGAATGACATGAGAGTGAGTTAAAATGTGAAATACCTATCAGAGTGACAAGTGTCACTATCACAAGATCCCAATACATAGATCCAATGACCTATAGGAAGAAATAGGGAGCCCAATACATAAAACTCAGAAGGCCTGAATAGCTGCCAAGTGGCACACAAATAAAGAAAAGAAAAATAGGGAATGACAAGTTTCAAACACATAAGATTCAATGAGATAAAATCACTAAAATATAATGAACCACATTAAAATAGTACATAAGGATCAATGATATGAAATAAACATGGAATTTTTAAAGGTCCTAAAATTAGTGAAGAGTTATGAAGTGGCATGCTCATGTTCCATTATGAAAAGGATCGATGGTGTGAGTCCTAGGTGTAATTTTTAAAGATCCTAAACTCAATCAAGTGTTGACATGTGTCACATTTTGAGAACTATTAGGGTATTATGGGAAGAATACATATATATTTAGACTCTTGAGCTATATTTATCAATAGACATCAGTTCTCAAAATTAAGCTAGAGTATGAACATGCATGTCTTAATCTGAATGACAAATATAAAAGTGAAGATCTAGATTCTATAAAAGACATGAATGAGTATGTAATATACAGTTTAGATTAGTCATAAATAACATTAGTTCCACTTCTTATAAAACATTGGTAAAGTGATTTTGGTCCTTCATGTATATGTTATAGTTCCATTTGAAGGTGATTAATCTAAAAGATCAACATGTTATCACAACATATAAAAGGAGGCACGTATAGTTTTGGTAAATGGTACATCTATTTATATTTTACATATAGTTCAAACTATAATTGTAAAAATTTAACTCTATCCTTTTACACCTACACATGTTTCATAGCTTTGACAAAGGCTATTTTAAATAGATAACTGCAAGTAAACTTTTGTATGGTTTTAGACCATAGTTAGAACTCATGTTTTAACTATCACATGTAATGACCTTGCATGAACTTGCAAGATGAGGTGACCCCTTCCCCAAGCCTATGAAAACAATTGTAATCAAACTTGGATTTTTTATGATAATTTTTTAATAGAGGAGAAGCATCAATTTTGATCATCAATGAATGTGTTTGTGTATTTTCTTTCTAATTTTTCTGTAATTAGTTGTTACTTTAGTGGTTGTATGTTTCAATAATATTCAGTGTGAAAAAGTTTTGAATGGATTATTGATTATTTTAATTAATATACTAATATTTATATGTGAAAAAACTATTTAAATATAAATAAATATATTGGTTAAGATAGTCAAGTTAAAATTGATTCATAATTTTTATTGTGCATCAGATACTTCACTAGCTCAAGCCATAATCTTTCAATTAACGGTGTGTAATAGCTACCATAAAAGGAACAACCTTTATCTAAATCTTATGAATTTAATAAATTTTTATCTCCTTATACTTATTATCCATTTTTTACTGTGTTTAAAATTACTGTTGCCAATAGGCATAGGCTTTGAGAGCACTTATCCTTGTAGAAACCAACCAGGAGAGTAGTTCCTAAAATCCACATAAGATTTATTTTTTGCCTTACCCTTCCCTCCTTTTTTGAGTTTGTTTTGAGATATACCCATTATATATTAGCAATTATCCACCCATACAACTCATAAATATGTTCACTACCCTTTTTAGGAACCACACCTCTATCCACAAAACTTGGTCGATAACCTATATGCTCTACCCACTATTCCATCAATAGGTTGAAATAAACCACATACCTGTAACTCATGCCCTAGAGTGGAGTTTACCTCCACTGAGATCCTAAAATATGAGAGGCTACCTTGTTAAGGCTATGGTGTACATAAAACCCACATCAACAAGTCTCACCTAGTGACCATCTTCTATATGGAAGGGAAGGACTTGTATATGTGGTGCCTGATAGTGATCAGGAGTGGTGTCACACCTTCTACTATTGACCTATACAAAATCAAAATATTGCCTCTACTAGTTAGTAGGTAATATCCTACTCTATCAAAAAATCTAGGTTGAAATATGATAATTGAATGGGTAGCTTGAGGACACTTGTAATTCATATCACAATGTCTTCTCTATAGTACCAATAATCCCTAATAAAAGTGATGGAGTCTTGTATTTCTTGTGATATCTATGGAAGCATGGCCTCATTGATCATATTTTAGAACATTAGATAGAATAAATCATATATTTCCTTGATGTGCTTCTAGAACTAGTGGGTATACAATTTTTATAATGCTACATGGACTGTTGAGCCCTCAAAAAAACATGATTGAAGAAGAGCATCCTATAGACTACATCCACAAGGTATCTCATCATATAAAAATTGCCTCTAGCTCAAGAACTTATGATGGAATTAACCAATTTAAAATTGATTATTCCTACCATGTATGTAACCTCCAAGCATTTGAGGATCATATGGATGAGGGGAACCCATAGTTCATTAATATTTATGTAGTCATAGGCCCCAAATAATTGGTTCAATAGAATAATTTTGAGCCAAAATTCCTCTTGGAATGTTTTAACTATGTGTGAATTTATGTCCTCCCTGATGAGCCATTTAACATATAATTTCTTAGCCTAGTCTTAAAAGACATTGTATAATCGATAGGTATCCATCTAGGCCTTAAATGTTGCAACATCTTAAGATAATGTGTAATCTAGGAGGGAGTAATATTCCTCTTAAGCATTCTAAAAGATATCAATAATTTGGCACTAATATTTGGGTGAGAATACTGAGTCATCGACCCCATCTTACACTTAGATAGTGGTGAAAAGGAACTTATTGAATAAATCAACATAGGGAAATGCCTCTATCTTAGATGTAACCTTATGAAGTTTTCATGTCTTGTAGGACCAAAGAGCATCATCAAATTTTACGTGTTAGTCATCGTTAGAGCTTGAGTCTTTGGGAACATACTTAACTACTTTGAATATATCATTTTAATGCTTAAACTTGGTCAAGCCAACTAGGAATATGGTATCCCAATACTCAGACTCAACCTTTGGGTTTTAAAAGGATGATGCCATTGTAGTAGGATTGAAGGGCAATAGTAAGTCTATAAGCATAAGAGGCAAGAAACACATGGGTACTCTATCAAAATTAGAAAGCTAAGGGTTGGAGTGATTTTTAAGGTATATACTTGTAACCATTAGTTGGATTTCCTTAGGATTTTATACATATATACACATATCCCCATTATATTAATGGTGTTTGGTGGATCACTTGTTACATATTCAATTTTGAGTTGGTGGTTGGGTTTCCTATTTGTACTTCTAAACCTAGAGTTAAATTTGGATTCCACAATGCCTACAACTAGATAGATTTAGTAATGGTGATGGGATGTTTTAAATCTCTCTAATCAATAACATATTTATATTTAATTAATATGTAATGCATGGTAGGCATTTTATCCCATCTCTTAGAGGCTTCCTAGTTAACTCCCATTTTACACCACATGTTATCTCCTCATTGATATTCCTACTAATGGTGAATACTTATGCATAAATTTTTACTCTATACATTACCCTTAGTAAGGGTGAGGTGTTTTTTAAGGACACATGACACTTTATGATTATTTATGTATCCTCAACTATACCCTAGTTTGACCCTTCCTTGCCTTAGGTGGTCATTAGTTCATCTACCTTACTAGGTGACATAGCACCTTATAATTAGGATAGGATCTCCTATGATCTGACATCTCTGATAAGTATGAGGAAAAGGTAATCTAACAAATTTGTGACATGGCATATTTTGATTAGGTCAAGTTTTCCTAGGCTCTGACATTTTTGACAGGTTTAGGGACTAACCACTCTAACAACTTGATAACATGGCACCTTCTGATTAGGCTAGGCTCTCCCAAGATTTTAAATCTTTGTTAGGTTTATCTAATAATAGATCTTCCAGTATTCATCCCCATAATAACAATTTTGGGAGTTCTACTACAAAAACTAACCCACCAAATGATATGACCCAAATTATTGCACAAGCCATACAATAAATGAACACAATGTAAAATTCAAATGATTAAATTACAACTTCATTTGATTAATATGTCTAATCAACATCCAATTATCAATCCTCAAGAAAATCCAAATTTTATTCCTCCACCTCTTAAAGATGCCTCAATAGATGTTATTCCTCAACCTATTATGAATAATAAAATTCTTGAAAATATCCAAAATGAGCCTTTAGATCCTTTCATCATGTCTATTGATATTGGTAACATATATCCAACTATCAAGTATGATAAGATGAAATACCCTACAACCTTTGTCAAAGCCTTTGACTATATTTACGAGTGGACCCAAACTAGTACTTTCACCACAACTAAATTGTTAGTTAAATTCTCCACTGGTGATGTATTTGAATGGTATAA
This sequence comes from Torreya grandis, assembly GCA_037957365.1. Classification (NCBI taxonomy): domain Eukaryota; kingdom Viridiplantae; phylum Streptophyta; class Pinopsida; order Cupressales; family Taxaceae; genus Torreya; species Torreya grandis. The sequence goes on along the minus strand of JARHVA010005769.1, from coordinate 587,505 downwards.
CTGACTTCCCAAACATTCCATTTGACAACTTGAGGATTTAGTCAATCCTTTAGTCAAAGAGTTTGAACATAATGATCTTCCCAAACATTTCCTTAGTCGTTTCATCAATGCTAAGCAATCTCCCACCAATTCAGCTCATGATTTTATCAAAAGATGGAATTCCTCCACCCATAAATCTGACCATAACTTGATTGATGACAATTTATTTAAACTCTTTATAACTGATTTAACTCCTTATTTAGTATAAGGTTTAAAATTTTTCTCCCCAAACACTTGACAAAGCTCTTAATCAAGATAAACATGACTTTCTCAACAAGTAATTTGAATCTAATCCTCAATAACATAAATAATCTTTTCACACTTCTAACAATCCTATCATAGAAAATACTTTATAAACCAAACCAAGAGTTTCCAAATCCAACATTCCCTCATCTTCTCACATACCACTAAGTGTGAAGCAAATGAAATAATTCTTACCACCCTCTAAACCCTTTACTTATCCTAATAATCCTCCTAAGTGGTATGACCCTAATCAATTTTATTGGTTCCACACCAATATTGGTCATTCCCATGAATCTCTTAGAGTGATTCCTAAATTTGTGTCTCATACATACTCAGTTACTCCTTTAATCATGAAGCCATGATCAACCTTCATCATTAAGATTACAACATTGCTTCTAAAAAATGATAGGTTTCTAAATATTCTTCTTATAATAATCAAAAATCTTTTCCCATAGCTAATAATCAACAAAATAAGAAGGATGTTTTTTTATTGATGCTGACTATGACCAATATTACAATAATTCACAATATGTTAACACTTTTAAGGTCAACTATCATCGTAAGCTACCTCACAAAGATCTTGTCACATAACCTAAGAAACCATATTTATAAGAAAAAATTCTCAAAGACACTACAACCACTAATTTAGCTTTAGAAGCCCATGAGGAACCACCTCCTCCTTCTTAACCCAAAACAATTTTACTTCCTTCCAAATCTACCTTACGTTCTAAAACTTGCACATGTTCTTCTTCTAAAACTCATTGTAACTTTCTTGAAGAACTTAACTCCATGCCTTGCAAGATTCCACTTATGAAATTAGTTCATAATTCCCCTTATCATCTCAAGTTCCTTATGAAAAAATTACAAGAAATTGAATATCCATCTTTTATAGATGAAGAACCACCTTATATAGAACCTCAATCTACCAATGTGCATACCATTGAAACCATGTGTCCTTCCTAAACTATCATTTGAATTTTTTGAAGAAGATATGATTAATGATGAAATCCTTTTTTCACTAATGATCTACCACTATTCATTAAAATAGACATTAATACTACCTTTATTCATAAATTTTTAACTGATTAAGGCTTTGGTATTAATGTGACATCTTTGTGGCTCATCCAACAACTTGGTTATAATAAGGACTATCTTAAGTTAACCCACCTTACCTATCATATATTTGATAAAACTAATCAAAATCCACTTGGTTTTATTTGGCGCCCCTAACAATTGAACCTAAGACCATCTAAACTAAACTTAAGGTCCTTGATTTACTTCTATCTTATAACATACTTCTTGGTCACTCATGGATTCATAGAATGAGGGCCATCACCTCTTCTGGTAGCCAATGCATTAAATTATTACATAATAGAAAATGATATAAGAATGAGGCTAATACCAACCCTTTTAGTATTCAAATTCCTAATCCAAAATATCAATATCACATTCCTACCATTCTTATCATCAATAGTGGTCCCTTACCTGATTTCATCAAAATCAATCTAGATTTACAATTCACTCTTGCCAATTCAAATGGTGATGAACCTAATGACTTGAAACATACTTGAAATATAACCAAGCTACCTCCCTACATATTATAGTGGCTTACTCCTTTATTTCCTTGTGATCATACTATTCCTCGCATTGATGAAATCACTAATTTTCCCCCTCCATGCAATGTTCAAGAGCCTTCTCTACCAAAATATGCCTTCACATGCAATGATTACGGAGTGGACAAATTATTTCAAGACCCTCTAAACATGTCTCCACATAAATTTAGTAACATTAGGATTCAACCTTATGAAACTCCCCCTCAATCTCAAGCATGTACCATTTATCCAACTTATGATGATAACTACATATTGGCCCAAGCTCAATATTGATACTTGGATGTTCAACATTATCAAAAAACCTTAGCTAAAATACATGATTTTAACTAGGATGTCCATACCATTTTTATGGATATTAAATTATATCCTAAAATTCATGTGCCTCTTGTTAATTCTCCACTTCTTGAAAATACTTGGGTGCTAGAACAACTCTTACCTTTTGAACCTCTATAAATTATCACATCTTGTTTATCACCTACATATCCCATCATTACATTTGATTCTTTCCCCATCAATGAAACTAATGATATACCAATTCCATCAAATCCATCTACTCCTCTTACTCCTGATATTACATTAGATGTCATGGCCACCATTGCCTATTAGACATATACTGAATATAATAGCCATGGTAATCAAATCCTTGATGTCAAAGTAGATGTTGAATATTATGGTCCTCTTCATACTTTCCTAGTGATGAAGCTATTCTTGAATTATAGCATGCCCATGAACCTCAATTTCATTCATAATATCACAAACTTGGGAATTTCCAAAATAAAGACTCCCTATTTCAATAACCTTATCACTTTCATCAATAATAAATATATTCTAATTTCTTCTTTTCCTAATGCACCTTACCATTTCCAATATGTAAATGTTATGCTTATTGAATAAACTACTTACATTTAATATGGTACTCCATTATTCCCTCGACAAATTATAGTTTCCCACAAAATTTCACCTATTGAACATGGTGATTTTATCTTATTTTTCAATAAATATCATGAGACCTTCATTTGGTCATCTAAGGACATTATTGTTATTGACCCTAGCACTATGGTGTATAATATCATCACTTATCCTAATTCAAAATCTATGTATCAGAAATAATTAAAAATTTCACCTAAATTTTCCACCTTATGTTATAAAAAAATTATCAAACTTCTTGATGCTAAATTTAGAAAACTAGTGGATTACTCTGAATGGATTTCTAACATAGTCCCCATTCAGAAAAAGGTCAATATGCTCATTCACATTTACGCTATTTTTTTTAATCTTAATCTTGATTATTTTGGGATATTGATGGTAGATGTGTTTTCATTGATGTGAAGTAACATTGGTGATGACAAAGTGATCTAATAGGTAAAAGTGATGGAAAATGGTGGTATAATATACTTGGAGCAATGGGAAACTTGCAAGGATGTCCTAGGTATATGTTGTATGGCTGAATGGAGCTTGGTATGATGTTTTTTTGCCTTTTTCCTGATGTGTTCTATGCTCAAGGGTTGCCTTAATGTGGCCTTCATGAGGTATGTAATTTAGGTTATGCCTTATAGGCTTGATCATGCATGGTTGCCTATGGGGTTTTGAGCACTATAGCTTATGTGACATGGTAATGAGCTTATTATTCTTTGAATAGACATGTTATTCATGTATAGGGTGCTAAGATGCTAGGTGTATGGCTTGTAATAGGTGAAAAGTGTTTTTCATGATATCTGGGCTATTGGTTTAATTAGCCTAGGTGGGCTAATGAGACTTTGTGAAGGGTCAAAGAGTTATTTTAGAGTGGTTAATCTTATATATACATGGGATATGAGTAGATAGGAGTTCTCAAGTACATTAACCAAGTCAGAGGTCAAATATTAAAGTAAAAAGTTAGAAAAAGGATCCTACGGCTTCAAGAGGTGCTAGAAAGGTGTCTAGTGAGCCTGAGAAGGACATTCTTGTGTTTTTTAGAATGTTCAGGGTCTACATGGGTATCTAAGCCTTTTAAATATGTTGGTTAGGGTCCCCAAGAATTTTTAATAAGCATTTTTTTCATGGTTTAAGGTCCATAGATTTATGAATGATTGTTAAGAAGCTAAGAAGGTTTTTATGTGTAAAAACCCTAGTCTTAGACCTAATAGAGAAGATATTGATGGTTTGGCATTAAAATTGATTGGGTGATCAAATATGATGATTTTAGATTGTATAGGACTCTTCTAGGTTCCTGAATATGTGTTTTTTAATCTTGACAGTGTGTGAGTCCCATAGAAAATGGGTTGTTAATAGTATTCTTATTTTTTAAGGAAGATTTATGAGAATGACTTGATGATATAATGGATTATTTTTGAAGCTCAATAATTTTCAAAAATATATATTAAAACCTTCAAGAATATTCATGCTTTTGTGTCAAATTTCTATAAGCTTAAAGTTGACTAGTCAATATGAAGGAAATGGTGCCATAAGTGAGAAAGAGTGATTAAAATGAAAAGATGAATTAAAAGGATTAATCAATGAGTAAGAATGGGTATAATATATTATAGGTGATTTAGGGTATGCATTCCCTCTATCCATGGTTGTATTATTGTTCCTAGTCACTTGGAGATGATTGAATGATTGACTCATAGTTGACCATGATAGTTTTGCTAGCAAAAGGAACCTATTTTTATATGATTGAGTTTGTTTGTAGGGTAGATAGTTAGATCAAGTGTTTATCATGGATAGAGAGTGGTTAGGAATCCTTTAAGTACTTATATAGATATTTTTAATATTTTACTAATATTTATTTAGTCAAATATATTCATACAACTAGTGTTATGTTTTATTTGTGAGGTGTTTGTGATATGATCTCATGGTATGGTATAGAAAGATTGTGAAAGTGATCATGGCCAACCTTAGGAGACATAAATAAACTATTCATAAAAATTTCTAAACAGAGATCGCTGACCATAATTAATATTCATATATATCTAAGGTGATTTATGTTGTTTGGGTGTGTGTATGAAGTTAGATAAGCAATTGTGTGTGTTGATATTTAAAGACCTTGTGCGAAGGTTTTTGGGGGTCTTGGTGACAAATATTTGTATTAGATTGAGTAGATAAAAATGTAATTACACTCAACATAATTTTATAATTCTATTTATTATTTTTATCAGATTTATGAGTGCATATTTGAATATAAGCGAAATATTTGTGAAGGGGTAATTTGCTCATGTTGAAGAGATAACTTGGTGTTGGTGAATTTTGTAGAGTATAAAACTTAGATAAGAGTGTTAATTTAAGTTTTCTATATTATATTGAGAGTAATTATCTTTCAATAATTTTTCATTTGATAGGTGTTTTGTTGGTGCTCAACATCTTAGGCAAGTTGGTGCTTGTCATCTTTAGGGGTTGGTCTTCCTTGTGAAGTAGGTGCTTCACTAAAGCCTCATGTTTGTGATCATAATATAAGACTATAGTCCATATTTTTTTAGACTTGAGAGTGGTTTTTATCCCCCATGAGGGTTTCCCACATAAATCTTTTGTAATGGTTACCTTCATGTTTGTTGTTTGATTCATCTATCTTGCATACTAATTTGATTGGTTAAGTAATTTGAGGAGTTAGGAATTGAATTACATTACTATTAACCACTTATTCACCCCCTCTCAATGGTGTGTACTTATATCAATTGGTATTAGAGTAGATCCTTTTGATGCTTAACAACTTGAAAGGTGATTCTAAGGTACAACATGAACTGTAATGAATAGTCCATGTTTGTTCAAATTGTTTTACATTCAGAATAAAATGGGGACAAGAAATGGTACGTAGATAGTGGTTTTTCTACTCACATGATAATCTAGTGCTGTTAGGTTTGGTGACAATAACTCTGATATTATAAGAGGTAAGGTGACTTTGAGTTTAGATAATACAATTTCAAAGACTGAAAATGTTTTATATGTTGAAGGCTTAAAGAATAATCTTCTCAATGTTAGTCAGATGTGTGAACAAGGTAATGTTATGAAATTATATGATGATGTTTTTGAAATTATAAAAGGAAAAGATGGCATACTCCTTGCCAAGAATCACAAATCAAAAAATAATATGTATGTATATCATGAATCCAAAAGAGAAAAGTGTTTGATGAGTCAAGTAGAAGAATGTTGGCTATGGCATAAAAGACTTCATCACATAAACTTCAAAAATATGATAAGGATTAGTTTAGAAGGGATTTTAAGACATATGACCAAGATTTTTAAGGTTCCTCAATATTGGTGTAAGTTTTGTCTCCATAGTAAACAAGTAAAGAGAAGATAAAATACAAAAGAGTTTTCTATAACTAAAACATTAGAGTAATTCACACTGATTTATGTGGTCCTATGAGGACTCAAAGTCTACAATGTAATTACTATTTCATGATACTAATTGATGACTTCACAAGAATTTCTTGGATCTATTTCTTAAATGAAAAATCAAAAGCTTTTATCAAGTTCAAATCTATCAAAGCCCTTGTTGAGAATGAAAAGGGATTAGATATCATGTGTATCAAATCAGATAGATGTGGAAAATTTTGGTCTAATGAGTTTGACGAGTTTTGTGATACTCATCGAACAAAAATATAATATTCAGATACTATAACTCCACAACAAAATGGAGTAGTTCAAATAAATAATAGAACTATTCAGGAGATGTCTAAAACTCTACTACAAGATGCTAAGTTGTTTGATTGTTTTTTGGAAGAGGTTGCAAGTACTTCAGTCTACATTATTAATAGATGTCAAATTAGAGTGAATAAATACAACACCCCTTAATAAATATGGAAAAACAAAGCTGAAAATGCCAAATACTTTTAGAGTGCTTGGAAGTAAGTGTTACATCAAAAGGAATGAAGAAAATCTAGGCAAGTTCATTCTAGATCTGATGAAGGTGTCTTTCTTGGGTATTATTTTATTAGTTATGCTTATAGATGTTTCAACAAAAGACTTCATAAAATTATTAAAACTTCTAATGTGAAAGTTGATTAAAGTGGTCCTACCAAGAAGCCTAGCTTGAAGTCATGTGATCCAACTATTTGTTATACTACAAATAAGACCAATCAATTTCTACATCAGATGAAGATGATGAAGAAGATACTAGACTTGATACTAAAGCTCCTTCAATAAGAACTTAGTTTTATCATCTAGTTTCTCAAGTCATTGGTGATATGAATGATAGTATACAAACTAGGGGAATATTGTTGTCCAATCAAGATAAATATGATTCAACCTTTCTATCTATTCATGAACTAAAAACCTTCATTGAAGCTAGTAAGGAAAAGTATTGATGTTATGCTATGTATGAATAAATTGATTAGACTAAAATAAATGACACTTGGCATATAGTTCCTAGACCTAAAGGAGATAATGTAATTAGAACAAAGTGAATATATAAGAATAAGTTACATGAGAGGTAAAGTAGTAAGAAAAAAGGCTAGGTTGGTATGTAAAGGCTATGCTCAGGTAGAAGGGATTGATTTTGATGAAAATTTTGCTCCTGTAGCTAGAATAGAAGCTATAATACTATTTTTAGCCTATGCTAGTTATAAAAATTTTAAGGTATACCAAATGGATATTAAATCTACATTTTTTGAATGGAGAATTAGAAGAAGTTTTTATGGAGTTTCCTAAAGGTTATGCTATAAAAGATAATCAATTTTTTTTCAAATTGGATAAGGATATCTATGGCCTCAAATAAGCTCCTAGAGCTTGGTATGAAATATTGAATAATTATCTCCTAAGTCAAGGTTTCAGAAGAGGAGTGGCAGATAGCAATTTTTACATCAAGTCAGAAGTAGAAGATCAATTTATTTTTGTGGTTTATGTGGATGACATAATATTTGGTTTAGTAAATGATAATATGAGTAAGGACTTTGTAGAGGTAATGAAAATTTAATTTGAGATGTCTATGTTGGGAGAACTTTCCTTCTTCCTAGGATTGCAGATAAATCAACTAGATAATGGGATATTTATCTCTCAATCCCAATACATTAAGGATATAATTGATAAATTAAATATGTTAGATAAAAATCTCATGAGTAATCGTATGGAAATAAGATTTAAATTGAGTAAGAATGATGAGTCTCCTAAAGTTAATCAATCCTTGTATAGATTTATGGTAGGGAGTCTATTATATTATATAGCTTCTGTACCTGATATTATGCAAGTAGTAAATGTAGTTGGAAGATTTAAAGTAGATCTTAGATAATCTCACTTGAGGGTTGTTAAGAGAATCTTAAGGTATCTCAAAGGCACTATTAACTATGATTTTTGGTATCTTAGGAGTAAGGAATTCAAGATAAAATCCTATATATATGTTGATTGGTTAGGATGCGTTGATGATAGGAAGAGTACTAGTGGAGGAGTGTTCTACATAGGTGAATCCTTGGTATCTTGGTTAATAAATAAGAAATCTTTAGTATCTCTCTCTACTATAGAGGTTGAATATATTGTTATAGCTTCTTGTTATACACAAGTCATCTAGATGAAGTAGACCTTAGAACATTATAAGGTAAGTCAAGATGGTCCTTGTCCTATTATGTGTGACAATAATAGTGACATAAACATTCCAAATAATTTAGTGATGCATTATAAGACTAATAATATCCCTATCAAGTATCATTTTCTAAAGGAGTAGGTTGGTGATCAAGTTGTGAAATTGGAATATGTACCTTCTAAGGAACAACTAGTAGACATAATGACTAAACCATTGTCTAAAGATACATTTGAATATATAAGATCCTATCTAGGGGTCATTACTTCTTTCTTGAATAAATAATGAGTCATTGGGAGAGGTGAAGTAATTATTTAGAATAATTACTTTAGTTTTTGAGGTTGATTATTTGTTCAGAAGTTATGTTCAAGTCTTTTGGTCCTAAAGTGTCATTTTGATAAAATTTTGATGTCTTGGTTGAGTGATGATTTGAAATATAAACATGAATTAGTTTTTATGAGGTATTGATGAAGATTTTCATGAGTCATTTCTAGGTGGTTTGAGGTGTTGATGATCTTAGATATGTGTTTTATGGTTGAAAGTCTGAGTTGACCATTTTTGGTAGTAACAACTACCTAGAAAGTGCTAAGTTAGCTCATATAGCATTCTAAGGTGGATATAAACTTGATAATATATGATATAAGTTGGTTTTTGCATGTCAAATAAGTTTATATAAATTTTAGATGCTCTTAAGATCCCCAGGTGTGATTTTGACCATTTGGTCAAGCTACTTGTTGTAGATGATGACTCTATATGCCTAGAATGCTTGGTTTTAAGGGTCACTTGAAGAATTAATATGTGTCATGAAGTATATTTTGATAAATAAGGTTTAAACATGTGTTTAATACATTTTCTAGGTGGTTTCATCGGTGTATGAATGATTTTGTGTCAGGTGGAGCATTTTGAGTGGTCATTGGATTCTCTTCTCAAGAACATGTGTTTGGTGGTGTAAAGGAAGTCATGGTTACCAATGGTGTGGAGGATTTAAATTTTTCATGGAAGTGACTTTTTATGTTCTCCAGGTGTGGTATCTAGCTTAGGTGTTTACATTGATTAGAGGTTGACTTTGACCAACTTTTGCTTTGAAGGCCTAGTGATTTGGGCATGTTTACAAAAGTGGTCAAACTTTGGAGTTAGAAGTTGGAAGGTTCAAAATCAAATGATTAGGCCAAATAGGTATCTGAATCATATTTTACAGTGGTCTAGAAGTAAGTATATTTATTTTTATTTAAATTTTAGTTCACTAGGAGGCTTAATTGGCTAGTAGGCTAAAGAAGGAAGTATGCTAAGGAGGATGATTTGGAGTCTAATTCTTTGCATTCCTAAGGGGTAATAATACTGGTCTTCAAATATGAAGTTTCATGGCTTGAAGTGATCAAGGAAAAGAGATATGAGGTTTGTAGTGGCCATATAAGGCTACAAGGGGTCTAAATAGGCCTAGTGAAGAAAATGAATATTATTGAAGAAATTTTCCAAAGGAAGATGGATTTTTTGGTTCTAGAAGAATATGTTGGTCTATTATAAGCATGATTTAGGTATGGTGGTGTGCTTGAAGTACTTGTGTTGGTCTAAAGGGTGCCTTGAGTGTAATGGTATGTGAGATTGCATGGTGCTTTGGTACTCATGTTGTTATTGGAGTTGATGGTGGCTATTATTGGAGGTCCTATAGGTGTGCATGGGTTCTGTAGACTAAGGGGGAGACTAAAAAATGAATTATGGTCCTAGGGGGAGATTTGTTGCTTTTTAAATTCGTGACAAGTCTAAGGATCTTGATGGTTCAAGAGTAGTTCTAAGTGAGAGCATCTTCTAAGGGGGAGTTGTGCTTATTTGAGGTCTGAATGGTCTATTTTTAGAATATTTCTTATAGGTGATCATGTTTTCATGAGTTTCCTATAACTCATTTGCTTATTTTCTATGGTGCCTAGTGTTGAAGGGAGTCTACTTTATCATTTTGGTAAAGGGGGAGAGAGAAAAAGAGTGTTGTCATCAATGACAAAGGGGGAGATTATTTAGATATTGATGTTATATTTGTTTTCATCAATTTCAAGTGGCATTGGTGATGACAAAGTTTTCTAATAGGTCAGAATGATGGAACATGGTGGTCTAATATACTTAGAGCAATGGGATACTTTCAAGGATATGCATGGGTGTCTTAGGTGGATTTTTTATGGATAAATGGAGCTTGGTATTATGTTTTTTACTTATTCTTAATATGTTATATGACCAATGGTTGACTTCATGTGGCCTTCATGAGGTATGTAGGTCAGGTTATGCCTTGTAGGCTTGATCATGTATGGTTGTCTATGGGTTTTTGAGTACTATGGCTTGTGTGACATGATAAGAATATCAATATGCTTGGAATATACATTTTATACATGTATAGGTTGTTAAGTGATTGTTTTTATAGTTTGTACAAGGTGACAAGTGTTCTGCATGATAGCTTGGTTATTAGTCTAATTGGCCTAGGTGGGCTAGTGAGACTTTTTGAAGGGTCAAAGAGTGATTTTAGAGTGGTTAATATTATATATGCATAGGATATGATCAAATAAGAGTTTTCAAGTTCATTTACCAAGCTATAGGTCAAATTTTGAATTAAAAATTTAGAAAAAGGATCCTATGGCTTCAAGAGGTGCTAGAAAGGTGTCTAGTAAGCCCAAGAAGGACCTTTTTGTGTTTGTTGGCATGTGAAAGGTATACATTGGGAGATAATTATTTTGGAGATTTTTGGTAGGGTCCATAATTAATAATTTTTTATGGGTAAAGATGCATAGATTCATGAAAGATCATTAAGAAGCTAAGTAAGTTTTTGTGTGTAAATACCTTAGTCTTAGACCCAATAGAGAATATCTTGATGGTTTGGGCTGAAAATGGATCTAAATATCAAATATGATGATTATAGGTTGTATATTAATCTTCTAGGTTCCTAAATATGTGTTTTGTTAATTTTGACAGTGTGTGAGTCCCATAGAAAATGGGTTGTTAACAATATTCTTATTTTTTATGGAAGATTTATGAGAATGACCAAATGATATAATGAATGATTTTTTAATCTCAGGACTTGTTCCAAATAGACATGAGAGTTTTTATGAATATTCATCTTTCTATGTAAAATTTTTATAAGGTTAAAGTTTACTAGTCAATATGAAGGAAATGGTGTCATAAGTGAGAAAGAGTGATTAGAATGAAAAGAGGAATTGAAAGGCCTAATTAATAATTAGGAATGGGTATAAGGTCTTGGAGGTGATTTATGGGATGTATTTTCTCTATCCATGGTTGTATTATTTTTCCTAGTCACTTGGATATGATTGAATGATTGACTTATGGTTGACCATGATGGTTTTGCTAACAAAAGGAACCTATTTTAGATGATTGTGTTTTTTTGTAGGGAAAATGGTTAGATCAAGTGTTTATGATGGTTAGAGAGTGTTGAAGGCTCCTTGAAATAATTTTTTAAGATATTTTTTAGATTTTACTAATCTTTATTTAGTCAAATATATTCATACAAGTGGTGTTATGCTTCATTTGTAAGGTGTTTGTGATATGAGGTCATGGTATAGTACAGAAAGCTTGGACAAATGATCATGGCCAACCTTACAAGACATAAATAAATTATTCCTAAAATTTTCTAAAGAGATATTTCTAAACATAATTAATATTGGTATATATACAAGGTGATCTATGCCTTTTGGGTGTGTGTATGAAGTTAGACAAGAAAGTGTGTGTGTTAATATTTAATGACCTTGTGTGAAAGTTTTTGGTGGTCTTAGTGACCAATGTTTGTATGAGATTTATAAAATAAAATTTTCATTAGAATCATCATAATTTTTTGATTCTATTGATTATTTTTATTATATTTATGAGTGCATATTAGAATATAAGCGAAAGATTTGTGAAGGGGTTATTTGCTTGTGTTGAAGAGATATCTTGGTGTTGGTGACTTGTGTGGAGTTGTAGACTTGGACAAGAGTGTTATTTCAGGTTTTCTTTATCAGACTGAGAATCAATTAGAGTTCACAACTTATTCATTTGATATGTGTTGTGTTGGTGCTCAACATCTTAGGCAAGTTAGTGCTTGTCATCTTTAGGGGTTGGTGATCCTTGTGAATTAGATGCTTCACTAAAGCCTCATGTTTGTGAGGATCATATTGGACTGTAGTCCATTTTTTTTTAGACTTGAGAGTGGGTTTCCCCCCATGAGGTTTTCCCACATAAATCTTGTGTAATGGTTACATTCATGTTTGTTCTTTGATTCATTTATCTTGCATATTGATGTGAGTGGTTAAGTAGGTTGAAGAGTTGGGAATTGAATTGCATTATTATTAACCGCTAATTCACCTCCCCGCTCTTAGTGGTGTGTACTACTAGAAACTTATCCCAATGATAATTTCCCTTTAACTTCAATAAATGCCATTGTCAATTCCACAACTGGTTATGAAATGTTATCTCTTATGGATGGCTTCTTCATCTTTAATCAAATTCACATTGATCATAAGGACCAACATAAGATAACTTTCAACATGGAATGGGGCAACTATTACTATGTTAAGATTCACTTTAGCCTCAAAAATGTTAGATCCACTTATCAATGGTCAATGACTCATATCTTTCATTGCCTTATCCACAAAATTGTACAAACCTATGTGGATGAACTCATTGTTAAATGTAAAAGTCACAAGACTCATCTTTTTTATCTTGCCATCATCTTTGACAATATTTTCAAACACAAAGTTAGACTAAATCCTTATGAATGTGTCTTCATTGTCACATCTAGAAAACTATTAGGATTCTTAGTCTTTGTCCATGGTATTTATTTTAACCCTACCAAGATTAGTTTTATCATCAACATGCCCATACCTCATTCCATTCCACACATTTTCACTTATCTCAGTAAACTTGGGGTAATTATATGATTCATCATAGAAATGGATTATTGTATCCACTCCATTAATTATCTTCTTAAAAAAGGTAATTCTTTAAAATGGATGGATCCTTGTCAAAGATCCTTTGGAAATATGAAAGAATAGTTACTTTACCCACCTACGCTTCATCCTCCTTAAGATGATCAACCTTTGATCTTATATACTTATTCCAAACCTATATCTATTGGGGAAATTCTTTCACAACAAGATGATACTAGAAGAGAGTATGCCATATACTACATTAGTGAGAGCCTAATTGATTATGAGAAACATTACACAAAATTTGAATTTGATTGCCTTGCCATCTATTTTGAAAACAAAATAAAATGACATTACATGATTTATCAAACCACTTATGTCAACATTAATTCTAACCCCCTTTATCACTTCTTATCCAAAGCATTTCTTCTTAGAAATAGAATTGGCAAGTGGATTGTCCTATTTAGGGAATTTGATCTCTGAATTGGTACTCAAAAGGCTATCAAATGATAAATCATAGCTAACCAACTTACTACAATTCTTGTGCTAACTACCAATCACCTTCAAGAGAGTCTTCCTAATGATAATATTCTCTATATTGAAGGTCTCAAACAAGCTATTTATCTTAAATACTACTTCCATAACTTCACTACTGATCTTGAAGTAATTAATCTTGATGAATCCACTATCCTCCCTAATACTACTAAATTAAAAGTAGTCATTGAAAAACATCTTAAAATTAATGTCAACTTACATGAGGATAATTGGACCCTTCACTTTGATGGTGATAAATGCCTTTAAGGACTAGGGGCAGGTTGCATTCTCACTAGTCCTCTTGGAAAAATCATCCCTTTATATTTTCTCTTAACATTTGATGTCACTAACAACATGGTAGAGTATGAAGCTTTAATCTTAGGCATGAGAGATACTTTGGATTTTGATATCCAATACATACATACTTTAGGTGATTTCCATCTCATTTGTCACCAAGATAATGGTGATTATCAATGCAAAATCAAGAACCTCATTTGTTATCATCAAATTACAAATTATTTAACCAATTATTTCATTTATTTCACCATTGATCCTATGCCTCAAGATCAAAATTCTAATATTGATTCCCTTTCTTCTTCAACATCTATTTTTCATCCACACCAAATTCTTACTAATCCCACTTTTCTTATCCAAATAATAAAATTTCCATCCTCTATTCAATAACATAATTCACCTATCTACCACATTTATACTCTCACCATTCGATAAAGCTCATGTTACAAAGACATCATTCAATTTTTAGAACACCAAACTTATCCTCTCAACATAGACTCCTATGAAAAGACTCAAATTCACAAACAAGATTTTAAATATGTATTTTTATGTAACATCATTTACTATCACAATGATGAAGGTACCTTACTCCATTATGTTATACAATATTAGGTTCCTCACCTTCTTTAATAAGCACATGGGGGAATTTGTGGTGGCCATTATATAAAACATGATACAACCCATAAATGCCTACGTATGGGATAATTTTGGCCCACTCTTGAAAAAAATGCTATTAAATTTGCTAAAAATTGTACTATTTGCCAAATTTGTGATGATTTAATTAATTCACATCCATCTAATCTTGAAAATATTGAATCTCCTTGGCCATTCTCCATGTGGGGAATAGAACTCATAGGTAAATTACCTCAATCTCTAAATGGGCATGTATTTATAATCATAATGATAGAATACTCAACCAAATGGGTTGAGGTTATGCCCCTTGTTAATGTCACTAGTAATACCATCTCAAAACCTATCCTTAATCAAATAATTTACCACTTTAGTATCCCTCATACTATCATTTCAGATAATGGTGGTAATTTCAAAAATAAGGATGTCAAACAACTCTGTGCTAGATTTAAAATCAATCATAAATTTTCCACACCCTATCATCCATAATGTAATGAAAAAGCTAAGCCCAAAAATAAAATCATCTTAAAGAAAATTAATGAAAACATTATAGATTGGCACCTTCATCTTTATCTTTATTTTTTGTCCTATTGCGCTAACATACATAGTACCACTAAGGTAACACAATTCTCTCTAGTCTATGGTTTTGACTCATTCTTTCCATTATAAGTTGATCTTACCTATCTTCATATATATATATATATATATATATATATATATATATATATTCATGTAATCATACCTAATGAAGAATTACATTAACCTCACCTTCATTCTCTTGATCTCCTTGATGGACATCATCTTTCTTCTTTACAACATAATTTCCAATACAAGGCCCATATTCCAAACAACATAACAAATGTGTTAAATTTTTCACTTTTAATTTTGGTGATCTTGTCTTTAAATTAGACTACACTCATGAAAAATAAGTTAAATACTTGCAAAAATTGTGAGGTCCCTATTTAGTCAAAGATATTCTTGGTATAAGTACCCATCACCTTCAAACTAATAAAGGTCATATTTTCAAAGAGCCCACCAATGCCCAAATCCTCAAGAAGTATTTTGCCTAATCCTTCTCTTATTTTCATGATTTTTATATATCTATCTAACACTTTTTTTAGGATACTTTCATAGGTCTCACCCTTTGTATCAATTATATAGTTTTACAAACCTTATTCCTTTTTTTTGGTCTTTTAGTTTCCTCTTTTTCTCATGAGTTGCATTTTAAAACTATGGATAGGACTCGATATTCCTCATGATGTACTTTTATCCTCTTTATATTTCATGTTTTACACAATTTTTTTCACCCCTTGGATTTATCTTTGTGATTTTTAGTGAAATACCATAGATAGGACCTGACCTTCCTCACAAATACCATCTTTTTCTTACCACATTTTTTTTACATGCTTTATACACCCTCGTGGCTTTATATTTTATGAGTTGTATTATAAGACCATGAATAGGACCTAGCATTCCTAATAAAATTATCACCATCTTATCCATATTTTTTTAGAATATGTTTACCAATGGTTATGAGTTTTTGATCCTTTATTCTGAAACTTTATCTTTTTATACTTTTTGATAGATGAAATTTTCATAACCTATGTTATAATGTTTTCCTACCTTTCCCTCATTCTTATGATAAGGAATAACACTTTTATTTCATTATATCCCTTCTTTTCCCTTTGTCACATATTTTTTGATTTGAAGTAATTCAAATTATTTCATATTTTATTCCTTTTGATTTCCTTTCCTTTCACCCCACATTGAAAACAAGGTCAAAGTCAAGATATCACTCTTATTTTACCTAGATTTATGAGACTCTTAGACACCATGCTCTCAAATTTATCTCTTTATTATCTATTTCCCAAGTATTCAAATTCAAGTAATCTAAATCCCTATGGAGAAGGAATAGAAAAATCCATCAAGAAATTTAAAATCCAAATCATTTGAAAGAAAGGGAAATGATATATAAAAGTAAATATAAAAATTTCAAAAGTCAAAATCACACCAAACGATGTGATTATAAGCACATCTCATATCTCCAATTGAATATTAAACTCTATATTTAGCCTCATAATAGATATTAGTTCTATTAGGGTGCAATAAGAAGGTAGATTGCAATAGGAGAATTCAATAAACCCTATGGTGTTACCTATTTTCTCATGTAAGTACCTAATCTTCACAGTAGAGTGACAACATTGTATGCAATCCTAAGGAATGGGGAACACAATGTGGGAAGGTAGGTCCATTTTAATTTTCATGCATATAGCCTTTATGGTATGATGTACATACTAAATTTTTTAACCTAAGACTTGTGTGGCTAAGAGAATTTCTTCAAATTCCTTAAGGTCAGAATTCCTCTTATTTTGACAAACCTAATTTGTGTGTCTTGACTTTGACCAAGAGTTCCTCTACCTTGGTTTTTATTTCATTCTCCGCTCCATCTATTCCATTGCCCTCATTGATAGGAAAATTATGATTCTAAATCTATTTCACCCTCTTCTATACTTATTATTTGCATCATAAAAACATGATAGCACTACTTTGTTTTAGTTTTATCTATCCTTAGAATAAAACAATAGGTTTGAGTAACTATGGATCAATTTCTTTACACCATGTCTCTACAATTCTAGACCTATTTTGTTTTCTTTTTAGCATTTTTAATTTTTGTAATACCCTTTTTTATGGACACCTAAGTCTATTTATAGATTCATGTAGTTTTTCAATTGTTGAGTGAAGTTTTCTTATTACTTATCACTCAGTAATATTGTTTTCCCTTTTTGCATTTTTTTTTTCTCATTGATGATTGAATAAGAATTGTTACTTATCACTCATCAATGTTGTTTTATAATTTTTTTTACTTTCTGACCTTTGTTTAAGAATTATTACTACTTTTACATTGATGTTTGATTACCATCCTTTTGACATGTATCCTTGGTTTGATTTGGTAATTTTTCCTTTATTACATAAGGTCTACTTGTTTGAGTATTCATTATCTTTAGTAGCCTTGGATTTTTGGTTACCCGATTTACTCTAAATTTTAACTTGGTCATTTGGTCTAACATATCACTTTTCACCCCAACTTGCAAAATTTCCAAGTACCTCATGTCCACTAACACCAATTATCTTGGATTTTCTACGTTTTTTAATCTTTAGTATTGTATTATTGTGTTTTTGGAAATTATTCTCTATGCCCTGCAAAATAAAAACTACAAACACAACAAACAACCATCTAGTGATAAAATTAATTCAAGGTACACATCACATTTACATTATAATTACTTTACTTTTAGTCATTTAATTTTAGTTATTTTTGATTTAAAATACTATAAATGTTTTTAGCCTCAACATTGTGTGTTACCCTGTTCTTTATCAAATCATCATCCCCTATTGCACTTGAGTGACACGTGATGATATTTAAATTGGGCATGTATATACACATAATATTTTCAAACTTTATCAACTAATGATTATTTATATCTTTTAAGAACCTATCAAGTCTCAATCTATTTGAGTACACACCCTAAGGGCTATACTGGGAAAGGAGTGGGTAGACCATTGGTGATTCATAGGAATATTGTTCCTTATTACCACTTATTACCAATCCAACCATCTAAAAACATTCCCCTAAGATATTAATCCTATTTTTCACACTTTCACAATCATTTTTCACCTTCTATACCCATTTTCCTAACCTAAAAACCCTTTTTATAGCTTATAGTACTAGGTCAATTAGGTCAACCTTGTAATTTTATTGACAAAAATCATTTAGGGTCTAGGTCAGCTCTTGGCAGACCTAGCCTGTGACCTATTGAGTTTTTGTGAATAAATATACTAAGTTGATTGCGTTGACACTATCGATCAAAACTTTCATAAAGGTTTAGGGTTAAATATGCCTATATAAACACATCCATTTCATCATTATTAGAGAGACATCAAGATTTATTATTCATTTGTGCTTCTTTACAATCTGATCTTCCACCATTCTACTTGAGGAGTCTTAGCTTAGGGTTTTTACTTGGAGAATATTATCTTGTGGAGGATTCTTGAATGCATTGTGATTTCTTAGGATCCTTAAAAAGAATAAAAACCTATTGAAAATCCCCTTTATCTAAGGGAGATATTAAGTATTGATAGGTTCATCTTTCATGTAAGTATCTCTAACTTTGATCCTCCTTTTCGTAGATATAAGTAGCATAAGTACTAGATTTTTAATAATATTACTCTTATTCTCCATGAATTAGGGTCTTACCTATACATATATTAATTAGGTTTATATTATGTTACTTTTGTTTGTTTACTAACCACTCATTTTATGCCATAAGCTTTGGTGAGAACTAGATTAGATTTCTTTGCTTTGCTTGCTATTAGTATAGTAAATATGAAAACATAGAACTTAGTTAGGGTCATTACATAGTTTTATTTACTAGAGGATTTTTAACCCTCCCTATTGATCTTATTGTAGTAAGAGATCATATAATTTGTTTTAGTAGATCCACATATTAGTTATATTCTTGATTATCTAATGTATCCCCAATCAGAAGTGTAAGTAGGATCTATCTTCTTTGATCTAGGATTGAATTATAGATCTGATGTATTACTAGTTGCATCCACTTGGTACCAATATTTATTCTATCATAATGAATTTTACATACAAGGAACACTTATAATTTCATTTTTATAAAGGATACATTATAGGTCTCAATTGATTGGGACAAATGTAATTTATAGTATAAATTTACATTAGAAGGAATTACCTTATTTTATAGATTAAATTTGATTTATCCAAAATATTATTTATTGGAAAAGAATTAGAATAATTAATTTCCATTTATCATGATTAACCAACCTCAAATGAAACCACTAAAATATAATGTGGTAGTGTATCCTTGAATGAAGCAAGGATTGGGTCTAAATTTGGACTAATTTTATCTCTGATTTAGAGATTTTTTCTAAAAAGAAGTTCAAACTAATACAATCAAGAATCAAATTATCCTTATTAGTTGGTTTTAAGTATTATCATTATGCTAAAATTAAATTAATAGTATGGATATAATATTAGTGGAAAGTGTAAAACTTGAGGAAGTGGAATAATTACTTGTATTTGGAAAATGGAGTTCATGACATATGCTAAAAAGTATGGAATGATTATGCCAAACATGTTTTAAACCTAGTAACTGAATTGGTGTCAAAATATTTAAGGTCAATGGTTTTTGGAAGCCTTAATGGGTGAAAAAAAAATTCATGCATTGAGGATGATGCCCCTTTTAAGGGTGGGGGTGAGGGAGAAAGTAATTCACCTCATGAAAAATAATTGTATTTAATTGATAATTTACATAAAATTTATTGATAAGACTAAGATCCATACAAGTGGGATGATAGTGATCTAACCTATGTATAAATGATTATTATGGTATTATTTGTACTCTAACTTGGCTCTAGACTATAATGTTATTCACAACCCATTGAGACATTATATAGGTATGAACATAATGACTATGCTAATTTGATGGTTATACTTCCATGGTGGTGTTAATTATAAGAGTACGTGGCTTATTCAGATGATCAATCTAATTTATAAGTACTTTAATTATTTCCATATATCACAATTGTAATATATATGCACTAGGTGATATATGGACCTCACTTCATTGTTGAACATTGTTTCTATTGTTAAGGCTTGGCATGGATATTACCATTGATGTCAAAGGTTGTTAATGAGGTATGAGGTCATTCAATAGTGTTTGTGTTTGATTTCATCCATAATAAGTATGATTTTTTTTTTAAATTAATAAGTCATGTAATAAATGTATATAATCATCAAATAATGTTTCAATATCAGTTGTCAAGTGCTTAAACCTAGCAGGAGACTTGAGAAGGCTTTTGCATAAGATATCTAGTCTTAAGAAGGAAGGAACATGATAGCCTACTGACATGGATGCATAGAGTAATAAGAGGATGCATGAGGATTTTTTTATCATGCATATGAGGCATCAGATCACTCATGAGTGCTTTAAAGTAATCCTAAAGGGATAAAATCTATAGACCTATCATGCAATTAGACTAGTCGTAGACTATGCCTGACCTAATGAAGGGTCATGAGGTGTTGTCAAGACCTAAGATGGATTAAAAGTATTTTTATATCATGTGATAAGTTAATTGAGCATGTGATTGAGGTGGAGAGTGCATTGATAGTGGCTAAAAGGTCAGTTTCAAGGCCTAATGAGATGTGCAGGTCAAAAGCCTAAAATAGGAAAGAGAGACATGGTGGCCTAAAGAGGTATCAAGATCAGTTTCCAAGGAAATATAGGAAAAATGAAAATTTAAATAGATATTTCACATTATTTTAGGTATGTTAACAAATTTTGAGGTTGTAGTTTGTAATAAAATGCATGGAATGAGGTTTTGAGGTTTCTTGTGTGCATAGAATGAAGGGTTCTTAACTTGAGAAGGACTTTCATGTGTTAATAAGAATATGTAACCTTTGCATGAGAAACTAATACATTATGGTATATTTTAAAGGTTCTTATATCAAATTTATAATCATTTTTTTTGTAATAAGTCCCCAAGCTTTATGAATGATCGTTAAGACTGTAAGATGGTCTTAACCCTCTCTAAAACAATAATAATGACCTGATATGGAAGATCTTGATGGAAATGGATTAGAATGGATTGGATGACATATTTTTATTATTGAATCATATATTTTACTCTCATAGGTACCTCTAACATGCATTGGTCTATCATGAGAGTAAGTGGACCCTATAGGAAAAGCCTTATTTCTCCAAAATTTATTGTAATAGGTAGATTTGACCATTTCAAAGCTATTAAATGGATGGAGGTTGAATATTGATACTTAAATATTATTTTCATGTTGGTTTATAATAAGGATACATACTTTATATATGATAAACCATTCATGCAAATTGACCTATCACTAAAAATCCTAATGATGTAGACAATGAAAAAAACTAGGCAAAAGTGGGAATGAGATTAGGGATGTGTTATCATAGATTAGGGACGGATCCAAATATATATAACACATGTCCATATTATATTAAATATTTGGAAATTATTTTATATATCATTAGGTTTCTCTCAAATTGACTTGTCTAACTTAGTGAGGACTATGTATAATGAAGCCATGAGATTGATCGGTAAGACCAATATTTCTATTAGTGATTATAATATATTTTTAAAAATTTGTTCTCATAATGTTTTAGGATCATCTAAATTCATTGAAGATCCATGAAATTTATTCTACATGTGTTCTAAGTCACTATTTCCATGACTGTGTTTTAAAGCTTATTGGTAGTTATAAGTGGACTACATGCAGAGAAGGGTTTAAGTACTTTTGCTTTAAGTTGTGAGGTCCAATGCATATGATGACAAATCTGTTATGCCTAATTTTCACACCCCCTAATTTTTTTTGAAATAACATGCTATTATTCATACTCTACCTTAGTGATGACTTGGTCATAAAATTTAAAACTATAATTGGGGACCCTGAGTTAGTGTTATTTATATATATTCTTGATTTCAATTTAATAATTTGGTAATTATCATATTTATGAATTCATGTTTGCATTATAGTGGTTTTATAAAGAATTAATGGATCAATAAATAAAATTGGCATATATATGATCAAATAAATGTTAAAATTTTAGTTATCGACAATCAAATTATAACATTTTACAAATCATGCAAAATTTAGTTATAAACAAAATTAACACTAGTTTATATTGATATGATTTAAGGTGGTTAAAATTTGAACTGTGAGGTTTAAATATACATGATATGATTAATGAAAGATTTTATTCATGTTAAAGTTTTATAAAGTAATCTCATGGTCCTGAAGACATGGTATAAATGGTTTGTTGGACTAATTATTTCTTAAGGACATTACACAGTTCTAAGTTTATAATAATACATTATGCTAAGGTCCTATTTTAAAATATCTGAGGTTCTAAATAATATGACTAATGGTATTTAAATTCTTATTTTTTTAAAAATTGGAAACCTAAGTATATGTTTTGAGACATTATTTTTGAATGGAATAAAGTGCATGGTATTCTTGAGGGCTTTTTAATGATTTGTTTCAAGGAATTGAAATTTTTGTTTGAAATATTAATGTAACTGGAAAGTTATTCAAAAATGATAAGTTGGAAAATGAGATGGATTTGTGAATAGGCAAGGTGAGTTAATGTGGGACATGATTGATGTTTCAATATATTTAAAGGATTACTTGGTGGTTTAGGATTTTATTACAAGGCATACATGCCTTGAATGCCAAAAACTGGTAAGGGATTTAGTAATTGATTTAGTAATTTCTAAGTTTGATAAATTGTTAATTTGGTTAGTGGAATGCTAAAAATTAATATGGGTTTTGATGGCCAATGAGAATGGTGTACAGATTCATGGTAGTTACAATGGAGAGTTGCAACTATAAATAGATTTCATTTCATTATTTTGGTTATTTTTGTAAGCTTATTTGTAGAAGCATCATTTTGTTAAATTGATTTTTTTGAGTTGTAAATAGATTTATGAATAAGAATCTTGCATAAAATGGATACAGGTATGCCTTGAACAAAATAAATAAGTTTTGGGAAATATTTAGTTGATATTTCAAATTGTTTACAGTGGCATGGATAAGAATATGATTTTAATCTACATGTGATAATATTTGTTAAATAAGTTTATGTATGATGCTTTGGAAGTTTAAAAAACTTGAGGTTATCTGGTTGTCACTTGTGTGCATGAGATATTGAAGTAAATGATTTTATTTTTGGTGGATGACAAGATAATAATCTGTTATTTTACAAATTGGTTTCAAGCATAATATTCTTGAAAAAATTAAGGTTTTCTTTCTCAAATATTGCATGTCATTCTTAGATCTGTTAGTTATATATTTTGTAATATATTCAACAATAAGTTTCAAATATATTATAGTTGTAAAGGCTTCATTTAGACTTCATTTTTGTGAGAATAAATTATGTATGTTTATTTTATGAACATTTGAAAGGATTTTGAAAGATTAGGTTGCATGCATATTAGTTTTAGTTTCAAAATAAAGTCTTTCATGAATGCTATGCATGTCAAATTTAAAATGAAGGAAGATTTTCTCACATCTTGTGCTTCATTTTTTGGATTTGATAATTTTGTCATATGAAAATATTTGGTGTTTCATCAGTCAAATTTTTTGTAACCTATTGGGTTGTGTTAGGATTTTGGATATGAGATATTTTTAAAAAGGTTATATAAAATTCATAATATGTGTTTACTATGGAATATTGTTTGGTAACAAAGCAATTAAAATATATGAGATTGGTTTTTGTACAAAATATTTTTTTCGGCCATATTATAGAAGAGTAGGTCAGAAAATGGTTTGAAGTGATTAGAATTTGACTATTGGAAGGGATTTTCATGAGAATATGAGAATATTATTTTCATTAAGGTTTTGATTGACAAAATTAAATGGTATGGACTAAGTATCAGAAGATAAAATTAAGATGAATCTAATTTTTCTAGTTTATTCATGAAGTGGAATCTTCATAGTAAATGGGAGTTTTACAATGGGTTTCATTTAATTTTGGAAATTAATTTAATTACTTTCAACTGTACAAAATTTTCAAAATGATCACCTACAGAAAATTTTGTGATGTTAAATTTGATGACCAAATGACCATCACCACAAACTAGAAACTATGCAGATTGATGATCATTTAAATGTCAAATTTAAGTTTTTAAGGAAACATAGTAAAATGGTAATTTTCTTCAAAGTTAAAGTTGTTTCATGGAGAGTTTGTGTACATATTTCATGTGATATAGTCAAAATATTTTTACTATCAAGGTATTTCACAATAATAATTGTTTTCAAAAGCATGGTGTTACACATGGAATAAAGAGCAATGAAATAAGTCTTTGAAGATTTGATATATTGTTTGATAGTAAATTGATTGATTGTGTGTGTGTGTGTGTGTGTGTGTGTGTGTGTGTGTGTGTGTGTGTGCGTGCTCGCGTGCGTGTGTGCGCACGCGTGCGCGTGCATGCGTGCGTGTGTGTGTGTGTGTATTATATATATAGTAAATTAAAATAAAAAATGGAATTAATATAAAATTGAATTTCATTTAATATGATATATTATTTGATTATTTATTGATTAATTGATATTCTAAAATATTCTTAGTTGGCTAAAAGGGTCTCCAACCATTAGAAATGCCTGGTCTAAATTCAAATATTTGATCTTTTAAGACTTTTTAAAAGTCTTAAATAATTTAAATTTGTAACTACCAAATTAATCAAATTTTAAAGATAATTAATAAAGTTGAAAAATAACTAACTAAAGTTAGTTATAATTCATTTCTCAACCAACTTTGGAGGTTTAAAAGGAGATTAAGGATTCATATAAAAGGGAGGAACAACACAGGTATTGAAGACTTATACACTTGTGCAGTTAATCATTTATCTCTCTCTATTCTATTACAATTTCTCTAAGATAGCATGAATTTTATGGATAGACCAATGGTACTTTATCTTATAATTGAGTATACTACTTAGACAATGCAAGTATATCTAGTTTTATATTGTCCTTTATAACTAATTATCTAAATATTGCCAAGTTTAATATATTTGGATGATTTCAGCTTATAGTCCTATGTGTAGAATCTAAGTATTCAATCCGGATAATGATGAACACATTGCTTTTAATATAGATTGTTGATCTAATTGATTGTAAAAGTTATCTTTTGAAGATATTTTGTATGGAGGATGTTGATTTCTCAAATAAAATTGATCTAATTTGCTAAGATGACCCTTATTTATTAATACTCACAAATTTTTTATTTTATAATGTATTTTATTTATTTGAGTTTGTTTTCTAGTTTGGTTTTCGTTAACAATATTTTACTTTCTTCGACAGTTTTTGTTTATTTCTAATTTATTTCCTTATGTTAATATTAATTATTTTTCGTAGTTTAGTTTGTATTAGATTATTTTATTTTCTTAGTTTAATTTAGATTTATTTATTTTAGTTTTATATTATTAGTAGTTGTTAGTTATTTAGAGTTTGTCTGCCTTCTTGGTTATCATTCATTACTTTTATCTTTGTGTTGTGAGCATGAACATAAGATACAACTTTCAGCAATCTAATTTTTAGTCTTTCAAGAGATCATCTAATTCATAGACTTTACTCTATTGGATAGGCCAGATGACAGTTTATAACATACTTGAGATTGAATTATTTAATATTAAAGGGATGATTAGCTTCTTGGATCAAAGCATTATTTATGAGTAATCTTCTTGACGTAGTTGATTTTCATGTTATGTTTGTTAAATTTAGTAAATGTTTATAAGATTGACTTAGATTTATTATTGAACATATTAAATCCATAAAACTTTAAAAAGACCCCTTTTGCATGCCTTAGGACTGATTTTCAACCATAGGTCCCTTACGATTAAACTAGTACATTTCCATCTTGACCTTCATGATAGGCAAATAGATTGATTAATTAGCATGACATTTTAAAACTTTAATAGACTCTAACGTCATGAGGAATCTATGTATAGTATTTTTTACCATGATTATCTGACAAGATTGTGTTTTTGGTTCAATTATTCAAGATAGAATTTTTGGGTATACACAGGCCTAATTATGAATATTGCTAATGGTGTGGTTCAAGTTGTGGTTAGAGATAAATGGTGTAATTTATCCAATATGATATTTTTATGGGTATATTAAATTTAAATATGATGTGTTCCTACCATGAGAAGAGTTTGAGAGTGTTCTAAGATGTTCAAAGAGTAATGTGTGTTAATGAAGGCCTACAAGGGGTTTTAGTCCTATATGCTAAAATTGACCTATTGTAATTATTAGTTAATGTTTTTTACATGTTATAATCATAATTTCATTTAAAAACTAAGTTTTCAAGTATGTATGGCCAACCAAGAGGTGTATTAGTAAGAACCTAGTATAAGAACAAGGCCTAATAGGCCTAATTATCTAGGTTGAGAATATAGGTGTTGAAGCAAATGAGATAGAAATTTGAAGAGTTAAATGAGGTATTTTAAAAGATTATGAGGGTACATAAAAACAATTATTAATATATGATATGGTTATTAAAGGTGATTATCAAGGTTATATGACCTAACCTAGTTAAAAAGAGGGATAATTGAGTGAAGAAGGCTAAATATCATTTTAAAAAGGATAGATGTGTGTGAAGAGTTTAAGATGGAGATAATAATCTATTGTATGATAAATAAATGGTTATAAAGGTGATAAAGTGTTTGAGGTAGTTGATTTGGTGCTATGTCATCTAAGGGGTTACTATCTTCTTGTAAGTGGGTGCTTGTTAAAGCCTAGTCAAGTAGGTGCTTGGCTAGTTAGGGTTGGTGCTCTAAGTGAAGTTGTTCACTAAATATTGATGTTTAAATTATAATATAGTATCCTATTATCATCATTATTGGGTTTTCTTCCCATTGAGGTTTACCCACTCAAATAGGTGTTCTATTGTATGTGCTTCTCTCATATTCATGGTTATTATTGTGTTGTTAGTTACTATTTTTTTTGATAACTCATGAGTGACAAGGTAAAAAGTGTAAATGTATTTTAATATTGATTCAATCCTTCCCCCCCAATTCAATCATTTTGATTCCTATAATTGGTATCAGATACTAGTCCTTTAAGGTAAGTTTAACCACCTAAAAGGTGATCCAAAGAAACACAAGAATGTCTTTTAATCAACATGAAGAAGACATGCATGATGAAGAAATATACTATAGTAGTGAAGAAATATAAGTTGATATAGACCTTGAGTTTGATATCATGAATACCCTTGGTGATTTAAAACACCAAAATGAGACAATCAAGGATCTCAAGAGTTAATTAGAAGATGTCAAGACAAGGTATAAGTTAAAGGAAGTTGACTATGACTAGTTGAAGATAGAGTTAGATTCATTTAAGGTTGAACATGAACAAATCAAAGATAATTTGACAAAATTTGAGAGAGAGCATGAAAAGTTAGGACATGTCAATAATACTAACTTAAAGAGATCAATCAATCAACCCAATGCTATAAAGGATAATTCATAATAGAATCAGGGTAAGTATAAAAATATTGCTTGCTTCATTTACCAAAAAATAAAAAACATTGCTATATTCTACTATAATATAGTTAGAAGGTCCACAAGATTCAATAAGACATATAAATCTCCTATAATTTATAAGGATCAAACATTTGTATGGAATCCAAATAAATCTAGGATAAATTATATTGACCTCAAGAAGTATGATAGACTATTTTCCGAGTAATAAAAGACCCAATAGGACTCTATGATAATTTAGACTACCATTCACATTAAATATGAAGGCATGAACTAGTATATAAATAGTGTTTTCTCAAGCCACATGACAAGAGATAGAAACAACTTCATCTCTTTATAGGATAATTCCACATAAAAAATAAGGTTTGGAGACAAGAAAACTTCTAATATAGTTGGAAAGGGTATCTTGAGTTTGGACAATGGAAAGACAAAGACACTAAATGTGTTGTATGTGGAAGGTATAAAACATAACCTACTTAATGTGAGTCAAAATTTCAATCAATAACACACATTAAACTTTCATGAAAAATGGTGTGATATAAGGATATCCAAATCAAGAAGGCTACTTGACAATACCAAGAAAACTAAGAATAACCCATATGTATTGAATGAGATCAAGAAGGAGAGATGTTTCATCAACAAGATATATGAAAGTTGGCTATGGAATAGAAGTCTATGTCACCTAAACTTTGATAACATAGATATTATTAACACTAAGAAGTCTATTGAGAACATGCCTAAGATCATCAAACCTATAAACTTACTTTGAAAAGCATGTCAACATGGTAGCAAACTATAAAAAGGTTCAGGTCCAAGGAGTATTCTACTACAAGACCTTTGGAGTTAAACCATAGTGATCTCTTTGGACCTACAATAATTCAAAGCATTCAAGGATATGGATATTTCATATTACTCATTAATGATTACACAAGAATAAATTGGGTTGCATTCTTGAAAGAGAAATTATAATCTCTTGATAATTTCAATGCATTCAAGGCTCTTGTTAAGAATTAGAAAAATGGGAAGATCAAGTTCCTATGGTCTGATAAATGAGGAGAGTTTTTATGTATTGATTTTGATGATTTCTATGAGGTTCATGTAGTAAGGAGACAATTCTCAGTAGCAAGGACACCTCAACAAAATGGGGTAGTGGAAAGGAAGAATATGATGGTTCAAAAGATAGATATAACTATGTGAAATGAGTCAATACTATCTAATGAATATTGGAGAGAGGTAGTAAGCACTATTGTCTACATTTTGAATAGGGAACAGGTAAGGACTAATGACAACAAGACTCCTTGTAAACTATGGAAGGGTATACTTGCAAATGTATAACACTTTAGAGTGTTTGGGATCAAATGTTTCATAAAAAAATGATGAAGACTTGGGTAAGTTTGATTTTATATATAATGAAGGCATATTCCTATGATACTCATTAATTAAATCAGCCTATAGATGTTACAACAAGAGACTAAAAAAGATAGTGGAAATCACAAATGTGAGGATTGATGATACAAGGAAATCTCACTCACAATAAAAGAGAACTTTAGAGAGAATGTAATTAAATAATTATGAGGAAGAATAATAAGTTAAAGAGAGATAGGACTCAAAAGGACCCTCAAGATAGATTAAAAGAGACCACCCTAAATCTCAAATCATTGACAACAAGAATGTAGGTATGCAAACTAAGAAAATATTGTTAAGTAATATTAATCAAGAGAATGATCTATTATCCAAGATTGAACCTAAAATTTTTATATAAGAAAGAAAATAAACATTTTGGATAGGTTATATGAATGAGGAGGTAGACCAAAGAGATAAGAATGAGACTTGGGAATTAGTTCCTAGACCTAAAGACAAGAATTTCATTGGCACAAAATGTGTGTTTAGAAACAAGTTGAATGAATATGGAGAAGTCACTAGGAATAAGGATAGATTGGTATTCAAAGGATATGTACAATTTAAATGGGTAGAATTTAAGGAATTATTTGTACCAATATAAATATTGGAGGCCATCAGGTTGTTTCTAGCTTATACAAAATTCCAAGGATTTAAGGTATACCATATGGATGTCAAATCTACCTTTTTGAATGGGAATTTGGAATAAGAAGTGTACATTAAGAAACTTTAATGATTATCACTATCAAATGATAAAGACTATGTTTGTAGATTGAAGAAAACTCTATATGGTATAAAGAAAACTCCTAAAACTTGGTATGCTCAGTTGGACAAATATTTGTTCGATCAAGGATTCAAAAGAGGATTTATATATAGTAATCTATATATCAAAATATAAAATAATTATCAAATGATAGTAGTTATATATGTGGATGACATCATCTTTGGTGGAAATAATGAGAACATGATAAAATCCTTTACAGAGGTGATGAAGAAAGAGTTTAAGATGTCCATGCTAGGAGAAATATCATTCTTTCTTAGGTTGTAAATAACTCAATCTAAAAAAGGTATATTCATCTCACAATCCAAGTACATAAGAAAAAAATTGAAGAATTTTGAGATGGAGGATTTCAAGGTAGGTAGTATACCCATGATCATAGATTTTAATTTGAGCAAGGAATATGAGTCTTCAAAGGTCAATGATTAGAAGTTTGTTATACCACTACCTCTAGACATGACATCATGCAAGTAGTAGGTCTTATGAGAAGGTTTCAAATAGATCCAAAAGAGAATAATCTACAAGAAATAAAAACTATACTTAGGTACATCAATGTGACTATGGAGTATGGATTATAGTATATAAGAAGCAAGGAGTTCAATCTGATAGCCTACATAGATGTAGATTTGGTAGGAAGTATATATGATAGGAAGAGTACTAGTGAAACAACCTTCCTTCTAGGTGGGTGCCTAGTCTCATGGATAAGCAAGAAATAACCATAAATAGATTTGTCTACTTGTGAGGCTAAGTACATTGCATTAGCTTCATTTTTCACTTAGGTTTTATGGATGAGACAAACCTAAAAGACTAAAAGGTGGAGTATGATGGTACTAATCCTATTTATTATGAAAATAATAGTGTTATAAGCATCTTAAAGAACCATATAATGAACTTAATTACCAAACATATTACCATTAGTATTATTTTTTAAGATAGTAGGTAAGTGAGCAAAGTGTCAAACTTCAATATGTTTCTACACAAGATCTGATTGCAGATATCCTGACCAAACCACTTCCAAAGGTAATTTTTGAACATTTAAGATAAGAATTGGGTATAATTCCTACCCCTAAAAATCATTGAATAATATAGGTAATTAGGGGGAGATAATCATGCTCATGAGCTCTGATAATAGGTGAGTTGTTTCAAGAAGGTATGCATAGAGATAGGGGGAGCATGTTTGTTTTATGTCTCATAAACTCATAAGTTATGTGTGTTGAGTATTTTTTATTACAAGAAGTGTGATCCAAGGAAATGAAAACATCACTTTTCCATTTATGTCAGAGGGGGAAAGAAGATCAGAATAGGGAGATAATGATGATCAATATTTTTTTCCATCAATGATAAAGGGGGATGTTATTAATCATTGTTTCTATTATTGATGCTTTGCATTGATATTGTCATTGATCTCAAAGGTTGCTCATTAGGTATGAGGTCATTAAATAGTTTTTGTGTTTTATTTCATCCCTAGTAAGTATGAAATTGTTATAAAAATTTATAAGTCATGTAATAAAGGTATGGAAGCATTAAGGAATGTTTTAATATTAGTTGTCAAGTGCTTGAAACTAGTAGGAGACTTGAGAAGGCTTGCACATAGGATATCTAGTCTTAGGCATGTGGGATAATGGTGGCCCAATGAGATGGATAAAAAAAGGAATAAGAGGATGCATGAGTCTATTTGAGAATTAATAAGAGGCATTATATCTTTCATGAGTGTTTCAAAATAATCTTGCAAGGGTAAAACCTATAGAGCTATCATGCAATTAGACTAGTCCTAGACTATGCCTAACCTAATAAAGGGTCATAAGGTGTTGTCATGACCTACAAAGGATAAAAAGTAGTTTTAGATAATATAAGAAGTTACTTGAGAATTTTAGTGAGATGGAGAGTGTATGGAGAGTGGCTATAAGGTCATTTTTAAGGCCTAATGAGAGTTGTAGGTCAAAATCCTAAAAGAGCAAAGAGAGACATGGTGGCCTAATTAGGTATCAAGATCAGTTTCTAAGGTAAGCATGGAAAATGAACATTTAAAAATATATTTAATGTTGTTTCAGGTATGTTAACAAATTTTGAGGTCAAATTTTGTAATAAAATTCATGGAATGAAGTTTTGAGGTTTTTTATGTGTATAAAATGAAGGGTTCTCAACTTGAGAAGGACTTTCATGTGTTCATTGGCATATGTAACCTCTAAATGAGAACTTAATACATTCGTGGTATATGGCTAAGGGTCCTATATAAAAATTCCAATCATTGTTTTATGGAATAAGGGCCTAAGTTTTATGAATGATTGTTAAGACTATAAGATGGTCTTAACCCTTTCTAAAACCCTAACAATGAGTTGAGATGGAAGATCTTGATTAAAATGGTTTAGAATGTAATGGATGACCTAGTTTGATGATTGGAGAATATAGTGGTCTCTCCTAGGTACCTAAAAGAGGCATTGGTATATCATGAGAGTAAGTGTACCCTATATCAAAATCCTTGTTTCTCTAAAATTTATTGGAATAGGTAGCTTTGACCATGTCAAAGCTATTAAATGGATGGAGGTTGAATATTGATACTTATATGTTATGTTCATGGTGGTTTATAATAAGGTTATAAAATTAAGATATGATAAACTAGTCATTAAATTTGAACTATCACTAAAAATCCTAATGAGGCAAGGAAAATTATATAGGTAGAGTTCCAATTTGACTTGTTTGAGCCTGTGATAAAGCCTTGTTTCTCAACAATTTTTTGTAGCAGGTAGAGTTGACTAAGTCAAAAGAAATTAAATGGATGGAAGTTTAATATTGAGAATTATATATTATTTTAATGGTGGTTTATAATTATTTTCCATATTTTATGTGTTAAATTCGTCATGCAAGTTGACATATCGCTAAAAATCCTAATGATGTAGATAGTGAGAAAAACTAGGTAGAAGTGGGAATGAGATTAGGGATATTTTATCATAGATTAGGGATGGATAAAAATGAATGAGGTTAATTTTAAATACCTATAACACATGTCCATATTGGATATAATATTTGGATATCATTGAATATATCATAAAGTTACTCTAAAATTGACTTGTCTTAGTGAGGATTATGTATAGTGAAGCCATGAGATTGGTCTATAAGATGATTTTTGATATTAGATATTATAATTACTCGACTAAAATTGTTATGAGAATGTTTTAGGATCATATAAATTTATTTTAATTCAATTAAAGTGATTCTACATATGTTATAAGTCATTTTTTCCATGATTATGTTTGAAGCTTATTAGCAGTTCTATGTGGACTACGTGTAGAGAAGGGTTTGATTCCTTTTAATTTGAGATGTGAGATAAAATTCACATGATTATGACTCTAATTTAATGAGGCCTCTTTTTATTTAATTTTTTTCCTTGATTTTTTGACAATATTGTGTTTTTAGTTCAGTTGTTCAAGATAGAATTTTTGGGTATATGCAGGTCTAATTATAAATAGTGTTAATGGTGTGGTTCAAGTGGTGGTTGCAGATAAAAGGTGTCATTGATACAAGATGATATTTTTATGGGTATATTAAATTTAAATATGGTGTTTTCCTACCTAGATAATATTTTGAGAGTGTTTTAAGATGTTCAAAGAGTAACATGTGCTAATGAAGGCCTAATTGAATTAGGTCTCCTTAAGGCCTAAAAGGGGTTTTGGTCCTATATGATATAACCAACCTATTTTAATTCTTGGATAATGTTTTTTACATGTAATCAAGACAATTTTATTAAAAATATAAGTTTTAAATTATTTATGGTCAACCAAGAGGTGTACGTGTAATAATTTAGTATAAGAACAAGGCCTAATAGGCCTAATTATCTACGTTGAGAATATAGGTGTTAAAGCGAATGAGATATAACTTAGAGGAAATGAAGGAGATATTTTAAAACATAATAAGGATAAATATAAACCATAAATAATATTTTAAAATGGTATTAAAGGTTATTATCAATGTTATATGACCTAACCTAGTCAAGAGTAAGAATAATTGAGAGAAGAAGACTAAAGATCAGTTTGAGAAGGATAGGTGTATGTGACGAGATAAAGATGGATATCATCATTTATTGTATGATCAGAAAAGGGTTTTGAAGGTGGTAAAATATGTGATTTGGATGATTTTGTGTTTAGTCATCTAGGGGGTTTTGCCTCTTTGTAGGTGGGTACTTGCTAAAGCCTAATCAAGTAGATGTTTTGTTAGTTTGGGTTGGTGCTCCAAGTGAAGTTGGTGCTTCACTAAATATTAATGTTTAAATTACAATAAATTATTCCATTTACATCAACTGTGGTTTTTCTTTCCCTTGAGGGTTTCCCACTCAAATAGGAGTTCTATTTTATGTTCTTCTCTCATACTCATGGTTCTTATTATGTTGCTAGTTACTATATTATTTTAATAACTCATGAATGACAAGGTAAAAAGTGTAAATGTTTTTGAAGACTAATTTGATCCTCTCTTAGTCATTTTTATTATAACATTATTGACCTTATGAATTTATTGGCAACCTATTTGCATTGGTTTAAATTAAATTATCTATCATGCTTATGGTTTGAATCTTTAGCTATTAAAATATAAGAATTTTATGGGTGAAATAAGTGTGTAGGAATAGGTCATTGCCAATGAATGAATAGTGACTACTTTAGTCATTATAAAATCATGTGTGATCCTATCTCTAACCCATATCTTATCCAAACCTAAACTGATCTAAGTTGAATTTCCTTGTATTCCATTTGATCCTTTTCTTTAGTCTTATCATGTATTAATAAATTGTAATCATTATTAGGTTGGTTGAACCACATTTGTCTAGTCATCGTCAATGTATGAGGATGAAGTAGACCAATGTCTAGATGTTTTAGTGGTAGAATTGTATACTTATCCATTAATTACCTTTGTATTGAGCCCTATGTATGGAGGTGGATTTTCTTATAAGCAACCATAAGACTCTGATAAGATCTACCATGCACCATTATGGACTGATAAAGATAAAATTAATTTATGCAAGCATGGGTTATAAATTAGAGTGGTTGGTCAATCCAAGGAAAGCATAAACACTTGTCACATTTTGATTAGGTTGAGAGGAGGATAATGCTTACTTGAGAAAGGAAAATATCTTAGAAAAGGTTTTTTTTTTTTTCCATTTTAGTAAGGATGGGGTAGGGAAATAAAAAGAGCTAAGGCATGGAGAGCCTCAACTAGAAAAAGGTTTAATTAAATATCCCAAAGAGGATCAAGATTGACTGGTAGGATTCCCCATTGACTTAACTATTCTTTTGTTTAACCAAATGATTTTTTTATGATTCTCAATTATTTTAATGTGTTTAGGAAGAGTAAAGATTCTTGTTTTATTTCTTCTCTTTACTTATTTCCTTATGGTTATGCTTGGATCACCCCATATATTTTCATACCCTTGTGTGGGAGTTCAGATTTGAGACATTATTCCATGATAGTTATAGTTTTTAGGACTTCTACTTGCTTTGATAGTAAGGTCTCATTGAATAATACTAAGAATGACTCAAAAGGTTAAATTATTCATGATGGAAGAAGGGTAGGGTTTCTCATGAGGGACATGATGGTAGGTTGATTAAGCTCTCTCATGACTAATTTTGGAACATATATTAGTGGTTATATAGATGATGGTTATTATACTTGTTTTTGATATTTCATGTTATTATGCTTGCTAAAAATGGATTTGAGGTTGGTAACCTCTTGAATAGAGATGTTTGGTTTATCACTTTATGAGTAGCTATCTCCTTGACCCTAAGACATCTATATTGTTTTATTTTTTAACTTACCCTACACCATGATGTGAACATTCTTAGAGATAGGATTACTACTCAGGGTGTGCCTATAATAGTCACCTGATGATATGAAAATTTTGGGATATTAACCTAACTTTTTATTGGCTAAAGTTTCACCTAGAATGTATATGCAATTATAAATGCATCATTTCTATAAATCAATCATATCTTAAATAAGATAGATAATTTCTACACTTCTAATTGGGAATAAATTTATTAAGCAAGAGCATGACCAAGATGGTTATTTTCTAGACCCAATTAAGGGATCACTTATCACAATACACTATGTTGAGGGTTCTGAAGCCTCAAATTAACACAATAATGGAATAACCCTAAGGGGGTCCTAGGTTTTAAATTTTCACTTATTCCAATAAAAAGAAAGTAAATATAATATAGTGCTCACTAGAGCTTGTGTCATAAAGTTGGGGTTAGAAACAAAACAAACTAAACTAAACATGTATATAGAATTCTAATATATGAGAATGAAGAAAAATTGCATTATCTATCTTCTCTTTTAAAGGAGAAATAAATTTAGGAATAATTACCATTGAAGATGAACCCAATGATACTCAATCTCTCCCTTGGCCAAGGTGATTCCCAACACATTGTTGTTGTATGTAAGGATAACACAAAAAAATTAGTTCTAGGCTGCACAACCTATCAATGCATCCAAAATACTTATCCACAAGATAATATTTGTATCTCCAAAAAAGTATGGAAGCCTAAGATTTATTCCTCAAGTAGAATGGTCAATAATTAGATGTTCATTCACACTTATTATTCTTCACTTATATATTATCATATGGTTGGAAATGAACTTATATATATATATATATATATATATATATATATATATATATATATATATATATATATATATATATATATACACACACACACACACACACACACATATAGTCATATTTTTACCTAAATCCTTCTGAATATTTTAGTTGTATGGGGTCAACCCAATTGACCCTATATGTTTTTGAGAGATAATTCACTAGGTCCTAATCTATGTCAATAAAAGGGATAACAAGATAGAAAGTGAAAAATACCATAAAATAATATAGGGTCAACCCATTTGACCTTACATAGTATTTAGAGGCTAAAAAATAGATAGGGTCAACCTAGTCCACCTAGTAAAAACAGCTTTCAAAAGGGGGATAAGGCAAGGAACATGAGGATAAAGATGTGAAAAATGTTTGAAATGGGTAAAAATGTGAAGAATAATATTAGGGGAAATTTTTTTAGGAGACAAGTGTGTAGATAGCAAGCATCAAAAGGGAAAAAAATCTTACAAAGCACCAATGGTCTACCCATCCCTTTCCCAGTGTACCCCTTAAGGCATGCACCTAGAGAGATTGAGAATTGATGGGTTCCTACGAGATATAAAGTGTCAGTAAGTGATAAAAGTTTGAAAATATTATGTGTATACATATTTACCACTTGAATTTTATCACATGTCACATTAGAGTAACTTGTGATGGTGCCTCGAGAATAGAACATGATAAAACATAATGTTGATGCTAAGTAAAGTGTAGTAAGAAAAAAATAAGATAAAGGAAAGTATAGAATTGAAAAACACATACCTTTACTTACCTTTATTATTAATATGATTTTCATTGATGTAAAAATGGACATTATGAGCATGTCATTGATGTTCAAGATTGAATATAGTGATTAAAGGATATGAAAAGGAATCTATCAGAGGTCAAGGATGATTGAAATGATTTTGTGCATGAGTATAACTCATTTGATTATTCATATTTATTATCTATACATTTTGGGTCTATGATCACCATTTCCATATGTGAATGAGTAGGTGGATTTGGTCACATGATTGTGATCAAATTATTCCCTAGTTGGTATGCACCAAATTTGAAGTCATGTGATGAAGTGAAGTAGAAGATATGGGCATGCAAAGTTGGCTACTCATACAAAAATCACTAAGTTTCTATACTTAGCCAAATTTTCAAAAGGGTTTAACAAAGCCAAGTAAACATATTGGATAGGGTAGCATTTGTAAACACAAATGTGCAAGGATGAAATTATCACATGGGTCTATTCATTTTTATACCTAGTTTCTACACACTAAATCTTAAGTCATGCAACATAGCATGGAAAAAGATATGCTTAAGAAAATTAAGGCTCCCAAGTATTTTGATAGTGTTTTCCAACACTTATTCAAATTTATAGATTGTAAGATAAAGACAAGAAGTAACTTTGATGATGAAATATCTTACACATACAAAGGATTTAGGAGAAAATGTATATATGGATATAATCCCCTAAGTAAGATGAGTGTATGCATGAAAATATAGGTCATGTGACTGAATGCAAGAAGAGTTATGTAGGTAAAAAGTTAGCCTTTTAGGTATATTGACATGGTCTTCATACTTAGTTAAAATTTGTAATAAGGTCTTATAAAGTTGTCATGATTTTACAAATATCATTTATGAACATTTGTAAAGGAAATAGATAGAATATCTATTACTAGTTTTTCAAGAGCATCTTAAATATATGGTTTACAAGTTTAAATGAGAAGGAATGAGCTCAGAATTGAATTATCTTTGCTCTTAGACATGATAGGGTTTCTTAGTTAAACCCTAAGGGTTTAAGTCATAGAATTAATAGGCATTTTATATTTTGATGTTGAATGGATATATCTAGGACCTGATAGCTTAATTTATAACTTAAGCCTTTATTGTCATTGTGAAACTGGCCCCTCGACCTCACAATTACCAGATTGAAGTAGTGATCAAGACTTTATATTTCTTAAGTATTACAATTAATATTTATCCCAAATTTATCAATGGTTATCTCTTAATCATATGCTAAAGATCTAATAGGCCATAGGAAATTCAAATTGTTAAAGAGTCCTCCAAGTAAACACACTAGTAATAAGTGTCACAATCATGAATCTT
Organism: Torreya grandis; assembly: GCA_037957365.1. NCBI lineage: Eukaryota > Viridiplantae > Streptophyta > Pinopsida > Cupressales > Taxaceae > Torreya > Torreya grandis. The sequence goes on along the minus strand of JARHVA010005769.1, from coordinate 548,756 downwards.
GCACATTAAATCTATGGTGTAGTTTAAAGTAAAATAATGAATGAGAAATGTGAGGATGATAAGTGTCTTAATAGTGGGAAATAAAATCAATGTTCAGAAGGCATGCACTAATACCAAGTGTCACATTATTGAGAGCTAAGTAGAGATAAAGATCGAGCTTGTCATAAGATCTGACAGTGAGTAGATGATCATGTAAAGGAGATCTAATAGAGTGAATAGACTCACATGGAATAAAGTTCTTAAGGTTTAATGAAAAAATATAAATTTAAATATTGAGAAAGTATAAGAAGATTAATGAAGTGAAATAAATCTAAAGACGTAGGAACTAACTAAATGGGATAAAGAACTCAATGTTTAACATCTAAATAGAGATAAAGATTATGCATCTTTGAAGATCCAATGACACATGAAATTTTGGATGAGAAATATCAATTGACATGTCTTAAAGTTGAAAAAACTAAAGTTTGGAATCATATAAAGATTGAATGGATAGTGTGATCCTATTAGAGATAGATCAAATGGTCATGATTTAAAGTTGATCAAATTGAATATGGATCATCAGATTATGGTGCCAAAGTTAAGATCAAAGGTCAAGATTTAATGTTATGATCATAATAATAGTTAAACATAAGAACATGAAATAACTTATAGTCAATCCCTAAATCATGATACAAATAATGACATTGATCGATGTAACTGATCAAATATATGTGACAAAGCATGTGCATCATAACTAAAGCTTGAGATTTGTTGAATATAGCAAAAGACCAAGAATCATAGTGGTAGAGAATTAGGGATTTTAATAAATTGGAATTGATTTCAGAATAGAGCATGATGTGTTATAGTCTAAGTGTGAACACATAGAATATATGGAACCCTAGATTATTTTGATTATATACATGACATCTAGTTTATAGTTAGAATATGATGATGTACTAGAATTGTGTTATATAAAAGAATATATAGAGACAGGTAGAAATATAGAGAGGATTATTTTTTGTTGATATTTTTAAATAGAAAATATATAAACACATAACTATAGAGCAAAAAGGAGTAGAAGAGACTGCTAAAAGAGAGATGAATTGTATCAAATAGAGACATATCTAGACATAGAAATAGAGGGTGAAGAGAGGAAGAAAGTCACATAGATATAATTTTTAGATCATGATTAATTACATATTACATTTTTAATAGAGAGTTATATATGGATTCATTTACGAATGTATTTTAGAAACTAGAGTTATAACTCCATTGAGATTTGATTGGTTGGTGCCATTATACAAGCTAAGTTGGTACTTAGTTAGGGGATTGGTATCTCCTTAGGTTTGGTGCCCCTAAACATTTTAACTAGTGAGGTTCAATTGATTTGGTGCTTATTTAAAGGATTGGTATCTCTTTAGGATTGGTGTCCTTAAAAGTGTAACTAGTGAGGTTTACCAGTGAGGCTTTGCACTATGAGGCTGGATTAAAATAGTAGCTTCTATCATCTATTCTAATTATGGTTTTTCCCTTTGGGTTTTCCATTTATAAATTTGGTGTCATGTGAATTTATATGTTTTTGATCTCTATATTTTTTTTTGTATCTACATATATCTTTTAATCTATTCTAAAAGGTATTAAAGGATTAGTTTTGGTTCATCTACTAATTCACCCCCCTCTCAATAGATAGTTGTGTTCCAAAAATTGGTATCAGAGCCCTAATTCATTAAAAGAATCTTAATCAACTATACTAGATATTGGAACAATTCACAAAAATGTCTAGTTAATAAATACCTTCATCAAACAAAGTACCTCTCTTTATGAATCAAACTATGCATTTTGAAGCATTAAAATGGAAGCTCATTTATCCTCATTAGGGTTTGATGTATGTATGTCTATGGTAAATGGATATACATCCCTTGATATAACTCCAAATTATTAGGCTTAAAATAATTCATATGATAGAAATTCCAAGGAAAATAATGTTATTCTATGTGGATGGTCCAAATTAGAGTTTGACAAAGTGATGCATTGTGAGAATGCATAAGACATCCTGAACAAGTTGAAGAACACTATGAATATGATGATAAGGTAAATTAGGATAAGATTAAAACATGTAGAGTAATGTTTAAAAGTCTTAAAATGACTAAAGAAGAGAAGATTGTAGATTACCTCCTCAAGTTAGATGAAATAGTCAATGCAATTAGAGACCTTGGAGAATAAATGAAAGAGTCAATCATTGTCAAAAAAGTCCTAAGATATTTTCCATCAAGGTATGATTATAAAATATTTACAATAAATAAAATAATAGGTATTTATAAGCTCACTCTAAATGAGTTTCATGGAACATTCACTACATATGAGATGAGAATGGGAGAAGCAAATACTTTCAAGAAAGAAGATACATTCAAAGCATCCAAACATGCAAAAATAGAATCATCTACATTCAGATTTGAGGAGATTGATGAAGAAGAAGCCAACTTTTTTATAATATTGAAAAGAGGATACGGTAATCATAAAGGTAAGTTACCCTTTAAATACTTTAACTATGGTAAATTAGGACATTTTACTCCTAAATTCCCTTATGAGAAAAATGATAACTCTAAGAAAGAAGATGATGGAAAAATGATGAATCCCCACTATTCCAAAAAGAGGAACTTATTTAAAAATAAGAAAAGATTGTATATAAGAGAAGATAGTGACTTATTAGATGATAGTGATAGCTCAGATGATGCCTATGACTATGCATTTTGGCTGAGGTAAATGAATCCCTATTCATGCAATTAGGATCAACCTCTATAGATCTATATCAAAAAGAAGTTGAAGACTCTGATGAAGAAGAGGAAGGAGAAGTGGACCTTTAGTGTAAACTCATATATGCTCTAGATGAAATTGATAAGCTAAGAAAAGAAAAATCAAGGCAAGAGAAGCTTGGATAAAAAACATTAAAAAACTATCCAAAATTCTTGAAAGATCTAATCAAATAATAGTAAGCCTTAATACTTAAGTTGAAGAGGCTATAAGAATAGAATATGTAGTCAAAATTGAACTACATCTCAATTTGATGAGTATATGAGGCTAGAAGCAGAGATAGTGGATTTGAGAAAAGAGATTAAAAAGGCTAAAGGATAAATAGACAAAGGTCTAAAGCTAAAAGGAGGATCAAATATTCTTGATAAATTGATCAACGCTCAACATCCATTAAAGGGAAATCTAGTATTGGTTATGAAAAATGGAAAAGTCCCTTGACCAATACATCTACTAAGTTAATGATAATTTCCAAGCAGAAGGCCCAAGAGAAAAGAAAAGGAATGTCTCTAGAGATACAAAGATAATCAGTAGCACTACTGATGTGAAGAAAGCCAAATCTGAAAATAAGCCTAAAGGAAGGAAGAAAGGCAATGACTCCATCTTTGAAAACTCAAGGAAAATGTAGAAGACAAAGGTAGTTATTGTAGATGGTTACACAAGGGTAAGTAACATGAAGAAGCAAGAGTTTATAAGAAATACCCATCCTCACAAAGTAAAGCTATGACTAGGTATGCCTCATATTTCTATGTTTATTGTTATAGTTGTAATCATTTTGGTTATAAGGTTAGTAATTTTATAATTATACCTACATGAATAACCAATTTTTTAAGAAAAAATTCATTTACACCCTTATTAGATACAAATGTAATGTGTTATAACTATAATAATTTTGGTCACATAGATAAACATTGTAGTAAAATATTTTTAAGATCAAAATTAAAAATTAAAAAGATAGGCATGCCTCCCAATGTGAACAAAAGTTCACAAGTCTCTGAAAAGGGAAAAAATAGGACATTTAAAAAGCCCAAGATTGTATGGAAAATGAAAGATCAAGCCAATGATATAGAGGTTAGATAATGTCAAGAGCTTTTAATGTTTTCTCATATTGAGAATGAAAATACAAATCTCATGGAGAATTCCAAGGTGTTGGATGAGGATATTTATGAAGTATGTACAGAATCAAGTGAATATCTTGATGTTTTTGAGCAAGTTTCATGCATTAAACATTATTATTTTATGCCCAATAATGAGATTCCTAGCTATAAGGAAGATTCATCAGATAAATAAGTATGCCATGAATATATATTATTTCCATGTATTGTTAATCCAATCACATAAGAAAAGGAGAATACTGTAATGGATGATCATGTTAATTCTATCAAGCCTAAGAAGAATAAAAAGAACATAAAGCAAAAGATGACCAAGGAAGAGAAGGAAATGAGGAGTTATGGACAACTTCTAGTTTCACATTGTTCTAGGACATTCTAAAGTAATGTGTCTCTATATATTCTTCTTACGAGACCCCTTTTTAGTAGAGAAGCAAGTGGTGTCTACTAAAAATGATAATTCAAGTAGGTTATGATGATGATTTGATCAAACTGAGTGAAGTGTTGTGTATGCAATGTCTATAGGGATAAAATGAGTCTTTTAATATGACATGAGATTTTTGGAGTACATCTCATATATGTATGGTCTATATTTTAATTTGGCATAAGGGTTCTAATACAAAAGAAAATTGACATTGTGTATCTTGGGTTGTGCAAAGAATTTGGGTCACCAAACTCAGTGAGCATGTATAAAATGATGATATACATGTGTTAAATGAAGTTATTTTTTATTATAGGTAGTCATTTTATGTAAACATGGAGCATGGAGTTAGGACAGATAACTTAGATATCATTAATAGCTATAGAAGATATGCATAGTGTAAAGGGGAGCTAAATTGTTCAGTGTGTTATGCTCAAGAAGGCTCAGAGTAGAAGAGGTTTACAAATTGGTTAGGTCCTAAGATCAGAAGATTATATATTTGAGACTAAGAGAGAAGGATAATAAGATTATATGTTAGCTCCTACATCACATCACTAGCTACTAATGATAGAGCATAAGTCTAGGGAAAGGACCATAAAAGCTTTATCAATCCCTAGAAGAAGATAAAAGGTAACTTGGGTATGTACATTGTGTAAATTTATAATTATTTTATGGTTGTAGATTCTTGGACAAACTCCTTTATCTAATAATGGGAGAAAAACATTTAGACAAATATTCATATAGATTCCCTTTTCCATTGATATCAAAGGGGGAGAAAAAGTGTAAATGCTCTCTGTGGGAGAATAAGAGCAACATGTTCTCTGCATAAGTTTGGAGAAAAAGTGAAAATGTCAAAGAAGAAGAAAGAGAAGTGTCCAAGTTGAGTATTAGTTAACTGTGGCCATTTCCTAAGGGGGAGCTAGTTTGGTATGAATAGATTTAGTTCATACACATTAGAAGCTAATGTAACCACTGCTATAGATATAACACTATCCTAGAAGATCAGAGCATTTAGTTTTCCATCAATGACAATGGTGGAGATTGTTGTAAATATGATTTTCATTGATGTCAAAAGGGACATTATGAACATTTCATTGATGTTTAAGACTAAATATGGTGATTAGAGGATATGCAAAGGAATATATTAGAGGTTAAAGATGATTGGAATACTTGTGTGTATGAGTAGAACTCTTCTGGTTCTTCTTATTGATCATCTAGACATTTTAGATCTATGACAGGAAAAGATGACAAGGAATTTTGCTAATATCACCATTGCCATGTGTGAAAAAGTATGGGGGAGCTAGTCACATTATTTTGATCACATTAGTACCTATTTATTATGCACCAGATCTAAATTCATGTGATGAAGTACAGTAGAATATATGGGTATGCAAAGTTGGCTACTTAGATAAAAATAACTAAGTTTTTATACTTAGCCAAATTTTAAAAAGGGTTTAGCAGAGCCAATTAAGCATATTGATGAGGCTAATGTTTGGACACATGGAAATTTGAGGACAAAATAATTAGATGGGTCTATTTATTTGTGTGCCTAGTTTTTATGTGCTAAATCATAGGTCACATGATGTATCATAATAAAAGATATGCCTAAGCAAAGTAGGGCTCCGAAGCATTTTGACAGTGTTTTCCAACACTTATTCAACCTTGTAAATTTCAAGATAAACATAAATAGGAACTTTAATGATTCCATCTCTTACATGTATAAAGGCTTTAGGAGCAAATGGATATGTGGATAGAATCCCCTAACTAAGATGATCATATTCACTACATTTTAAGTCATGTGACTTAGCATAATTAGAGTTATGCAAGTGAAAATTTAGCCTTCTAAGCATATTGACATGGTCTCCATACTTAGTTAGAATTTGTACAAAGGTCCTGCAAAGTTGTGATGCTTTTAAAAATATCATTTATGGACATTTTCAAATGAAAAAGATAGAAGATTTATTATGGGTTTCTCAAGAGCATCTTAAATAAATTGTTTGCAGGTTTAAATGAGAAGGAATGAGCTTAGAATTGAATTATATTTACTCTTAGACATGGTAGGGATTCTTAGTTAAACCCTAAGGTTTTAAGTCATGACATAAACAAGAAATTTATATTTTGATGCTGACTAGATATAGCTAGGACCCAATAGCTTAAGTTATAACTTAAGCCTTTATTTTTGTTGTGAAACTAGCCCATCAACCTAGCAATTACTGGCTCGAAGTAGTGATCAATACTTTATATTTCCTAAGTCTTAGACTTAATATTTGTCCTATATTGATCAATGACTATCACTTAATCATACGCTAAATATGTAATAGAGTGTTTCAAATTCAAATGTCAAAGGGTCTTATGAATAAATGTGCTAGTGACAAGTGTCACAATCATGAAGCTTGCATACTAAATCTACGATGTGGTTTAAAGTCAAATAATAAAATAGTAATGCAAGGATTCCAATTATCTCAATAGAAATAACTGACAACAATGTGCATAAGGCATGTGTTAATGTCAAGTGTCACATTCTCAAGATCTAAGCAAAGATAAAGATCAAGCTTATCAGAAGATTTGATGGTGAGTAGATGATCATGCAGAGGAGATCCAATGAAGTGAGTGGACTTAGATGGAAAAAATTTCTCAAGGTTTAATGACATAGTGCCGAGTTAAATACCAAATAAGTCTAAGAATATCAATGAATATAAAGTTATCCAAAGACATAAGAAGCAATGAGATGGGATAAATAACTTGATGGTTAATATCTAGGTAGAGATAAAGATCATGCATCTTTGAAGATCCAATAATGCACAAAAGCTTGGATAAGAAAGATGAATGGAATAATTTTAAAGTTGAAAAAGATAAATTTTGGAAGCATACAAAGATTAAATGCATAACATGATATTTTTAGAGAATGATTGAATGGTTATGATTTAAAGTTGCCAAAATTTAATATACATCATCAAATTGTCATCAAAGTTAAGATCAAAGGTCAAGATTTAAAGTTATGATCATACTAATGGTCAAATGTAGGAACATGTAAGAACATACAATCAATCCCTAAATCATGATACAAATAATGAGATTGATCAATGTAAATGATTGAATCTATGTGACAAGGCATGTGCATCATAACCAGAGTCCAATATTTACTAAATATAGTAAAAGACTAGGAATCACGATGGTATATCATGAATTCAAGATGTGGGAAACTTACAATTTAAGAAATTAAAATTGAGTCTAGAATAGACCATGATGTGTTATATTCTAAGTGTGAAAACATAGAATATATGGAACCCTAGATTATTTTTCTTGTATATATGACATCTTGGTTATAGGCAGAAGTTACTGATTAACTAGAATTATGTCATATAGAAGAATATCTAGGCATAGGTATAAATGCAAAGAGGATGAGTTGTTGATAGTGTCAAATAGAAAATATATAGACATAGAACCAAAGAGAAGAAAATATTAGAATAAATTGATAAAATAGAGATGAAGTGTCCTAATAGAGACATATCTAGACATAGAGGGGGAATAGAGGAAGAAAGGCACAAAGATATAATGTGTAAAGCATGATTAGTTACAAATTAGACTTGTAATAGAGGGTTAGAGTTGGATTCATTTATGAATCTATTTTTAAAACTAGATTTGTAGCTCCATTGAGATCTACTTGATTGGTGCCATTAGATAATCTAGGTTGGTGCTCAGTTGGGGGATTGGTGTCTCCTTAGGGCCAACACCCTTGAACATTATAACTAGTGAGTTTTAGTTGAGTTGGTGCTTAGTTATGGGATAGGTGTCTCCTTAGGATTAGTGTCCTTAAAAGTGTAACCAATGAGTTTTGCCAGTGAAGCTTTAAAATATGAGGCTAGATTAGAATATTAGATTCTAGTAGCTATTTACACTATGGTTTTTCCCTTTGGGTTTTCCATGTATAAATATGGTGTCATGTTAATTTGTATGTGTGTGGTCTTTGTATATTTATTTTTATCTGCATATATCTTTTAATCTATTTTAAAAGGTATTAAAAGACTAATTTTGGTTGATCTACTGATTCAACCCCTACTCTTAGGAGATATTTAAAGATAAAGAATCAAGATGCAAGAGAAATTGAAGGTGTCCTAGGTGAAGAACAATAGGCAAACCTATATAAGGTGCAAAAAATAGCCAAAAATCAAAATTTTGTAATATAGACATATGATAGTGGAAATGATTCTACAAGTCATCATAATTCCAATTCTAAAAATTGGGTCAGTAGTCAAAAATAACCTAGTCAACCTAGTAGGTTAAAAATGTGCAAAGTCCACACTACCACCCTGATAGGTATGTGTCAACAAAGTGTGTTTTATAGACTACCAACCTAGTATAGTTTTTCTAATTGATCTAAAAAGTCTGTAATGATAATGTAATACTAGGGAGGGTAAAATAAGAGGGTTGAATTATATTTTTAAGTCATCTAAGTTTTTAAAATAGGGAAATTTTGGTCAAACTAGTTTGACCAAAGAACCAAAATAGTATGGAAAAGCATGTAAATGGTTAAAGGAAGGCTAGAACGGCTTGAAATGACCAAGGGAAAAATAGATTGACTCAGCTAAAAGTAGGTTCAAATAAATTAATTAAATTAATATAATCTTATTTTTTTATTGAAATTATAAATAAAGAATATATTCTGAATATACATGACATGGAAGATCTAATGCATCTTTTTTTTTCTTGATTATAGGGATGATTGGTGTTCTGATGAATGGTAGATGCATCATGGTTACCATATTTACTAGATCATTTGTCAATTGGAGATGGGGCTAGACTAGTATCTATAAGCCTAGGTGGGATAACTAAGATGTGTAGGATTCTCTTGAGAATTGATTTGTTAGTAATGTTCCTTAGATGTTGGGTATGACTAACTAACATCTTTAGCTAGGAGGTGGAGGGGGACATGATAGAGGTGGCTATCACTCTAGATAATGTCCATGCCATACTAGGGATACTGATACTAGGAAAACCTATGACTACAAGGATATCAGATAGCATTGAGGATAAGAGAGCCTTAGACATATAGGATATAGGCTCAAAGATGCTTCTAGTAGGATAGAGAGTTAGCATGTTTGATGCATATACATCATGGGTTATATATATATATATATAAAAAGATATGATAGGGATTGTGACACAAAAAGTGTTATGTCATAAATTAGATAGCAAGGTACTACTATTCATGGTAGACTTGAACAAGATGATGCTGGAGGAGAGAGTATTATATGATCTCAAGCAAAGTGATAATTCTAAGGGTAAGATTCTATAAGATTGATCATAATTCTAATGTCATAGATATATGAGAGGTTTCCTATGTATCAACCAAATGGGTTGCCCCATATAGTCAATGATAGGTCACCTTGGGTGTAGAGATGGAGAGAGGATCAAGTAGCATGGGTTGTGCCCCACATACCAACACTGTATACTATGAGATGTGTAGACATAGTATGGTAGATATATGAGCATATGATAATTTCATGTCCTAAATGGGACACATTTTCACCAACTATAACAAAGATAGAGGTGATAAGGCACTACACCTAGTGGAAGGAGCCACATCGAATGGTATAAGTACCATGATAAATGGGCTTGCTTCATCTAGCATCACTGATATTCATGCCTGAGCTTTGGCATTAGCATGTGAGAGATCCATGAGGGAGGAGAGGATGTTGGGCCTCATTCTATGCTATGTAATGTATCCACACCAACTTGATATATACCTAGATGTGAGGCAACATTTTAGATGGTTGATGTTTTTATCCTCTAGCAATGCCAGCTAGCTGATCGTTAACAACTCCGAGTAGCATCAAGAACTAGGTGGATGGGATAATGACCAGCCATTTAAGATAAACATATCCTCTTTTATTCACAAAGCATTGAGAAATGGGCATATGGGATAATGACTGCACATTGAAGACAAAGCATAGTAGAGGTGGTGGGATGTGTGTCTCAAGTGCTAACTTAGTAGTCAATGTGTTTCATTCCATATGAACCTAGGATGCTCTAAAGCTTATAAAACGAAGTTGAGTTTAGATGAAGAAGAAGGAAACCTAGAGAGTAACGAAGATCTTGTGATTTGTTGCTAGAAGATCATTAAGCTTAAAACTTAGCTTGGGATGCATTTAGATGCTCCCCTTTGTAATACCCAAGCTTACTTGTGAGCTTGGGCCTTAGTAGTTTATGTTGAGCACTTGCTTAGTTTAAATGGACTTTGAATACATTATGGTTTAACATATTAATGAATAATTCTCTATGAAACTAGTTAAATGGACTAAATGAGTTAAGTCTTTAATTTTTATTTAGTGCATTTTATATTCTATCAAATGTGTGATTAAATCCTCATGATTTTTCAACATAGTTCATTCATGGTAAACCTATGACTAATAATTAATCCTACACCCATGATGGAATTATGATAAGTGTGGTAATGATCCTATGCCTAAGTGAAGCATGTGCCTTAGTAAAAGACCATACCTAAGCCCCATAACCTGACTCAAAATTGGCCCTCAAGCACTTGAGTACCATTAATCCTATGGAACCCAAGGCTTATGCTTGAGAATGACCAACCATCATTGTGCTAACCTAAGTCCCTTTAAGAACTAAGTTATGTTATGGCACAACTATCCCAACTGAACATGGTCCCTTCTCTAGTGTACTTCAGGTGATAACATAAGGCTTGGGCCTTATGTATATTGATGTTAGTGAAACTAAGTGATAAATGTTGAGTTCCATAGGGATAATTAGGGTTTGTGCCCCTTTAGAACAATTTTAGATCTGACTTGGATAGCTAACAAGGTGCATGACTAGGCCCATGACTTGAAAGACCTAGTTTACTAGAAAAATTTGTATCATTTCTAGGACTATTGAATTTTTTTATTTACGATGGTGCACCAGGACAATGCTCTGACTCCCCCTCGATAACATTGAGTGTTGGATAGAAAGAGTAGAATATAACTTTGTGTTGAGGAATTTAACTTGTAAAAGGTAGAACCTAGGTAAGTGGGTCAATAATCACTTGTATGATGTCATATATGAGGTGTTCTTCTATGAACTATAGGAACAAGTATACCGCTAGTTAGTTACTTATGTAACCCATAAAAAATAAAGTTATGGATAATGCCTTTAGTACAACAAAGAGTGATTAGAGAAGCTTGAAAACTTGGATTCCACCTAGACTAGAGATGTAGATAAATGGTGGTAAGGGGTGGTAAATATCTATATGCTTGAGTTCATAGTATCAAAGTAATCATGCCCTAAATAATTAGAGTACCAATTCTTGTGTGAGCCTAGAGGTGCATTTTTGAAAGAACTTGGAACCAAAATAAATAAGATTATGGTAGATTATGTATTCAAAATAGTGAGGATGTAAGGATAAAGTCTTCTCATGTATGAGCAGTGCAACAAGGAAGAAGGGGACATGTAGGTGAGGCATGATGGAAGGAGATGAGCAAATTGACAACTAAGAGCTCAGGCAATAGTCTTATAATAAGAAGAGTCATATAATAATAGAAGATCTAAAACTTGGAAGTGTTGGGAGGACCCATAGTGAGTGAGAAGGGCATCGGGAAAGATCTCTTGAAAGGAAAGCATGCCTAGAAGAAGAAAACCTTGAAGCCTTCAAACAAGATCCAAATTTGGTAGGTGAAGACTTGAGGTCCCTTTAAAACATGACCACTGGAGATATTCTAGATGTATCTACCCCCTTCTAACCTATAGCATGATCTCATGCATTAGGTTCCCTAAAGCAGAATAGAAGATTGATAACTAATATTACTGTTGATTTAGACTTTGATCACTTTAAAAATTGTGAATAGAACATCATAATTTATTAAGTCATCCCATATGATAAGGTAAGTGAATATACCTATAGACTACAAGTAACTGACCTAATTATATAGAATGTGATTGAAAGTACCCCAATTCATCTAATGTCAGATATATATCCTAGGTAAAAACCCATAGGTAGTGGCCATACTCCACTAGTTGGTAACATAATGCCATCATCTTTGGTATCACCTATAATAACCACCAGACCAAGGGTTGACATAGTGGCTGGAGGCATTAGAATACCAATGTTAAAACAAACATCAATATGAAAACTACATTAAGTACTAGTTTCCTCTAGCCCTAGATCTATTATAAGATGGTTATGCACTTGCCAAAGTATCAGTGCATGGAGAAAAACATATAACATGTACTCAAGTGTGATTTATAGTGGCATGCTCAGGGAATAACTCAATCCAAGAACAATGAAACTTAATTTGTGATAACCTTGCTTGATCGTGCCCATAATTGGTTAAGAAAATTTGATCCTAATGAGGTTATGGTTGATTATGAAACTTTGAAGGGATCATTCCTAAATTTTTTTGATATACCTAAGTTTGAGTTGCAAAGCATCACTATGCATAAGGAGATAAAACATGGATTATCAAAAATCATGCTCTTATATGATAGTAGGTTAAAGTTGCTCCTCGCTAATCTCCATTATGACATTCACCTTTCTTATCATGTGTAATGGTTCATTAGAGGACTAATAGTTCCATTCAAAAGGGTAATCTTTGATGAGCATAGAACATGACTCATTATTGACATGTTATTTCCTTCAATTGATCTCTCAAAGGATACTATCTTATGAAAATCTTAGATTGTTAGATAACTATTACATGGAAAATAGATATTTGTCTTGTTTATATTGAACCAAAGACTAAACCTTTACTTTGTAATTAATGTGTAATACATAGCATGTTTTAGTGATATTTGTTGTGAAGAATGCTCAAGAAGAAGGCACAGGTGATGTATAATGAATGTTCCATTTTTAACTCCATCTAGCTTATTTTTATGGACTCTGTAGGCTTGTTTCTGTGGACTCTACATGATTGTTTCTATAAACTCTGTAGGTTTGTTTTTATGGACTCCACAGGGTCATTTCTATGGAATCCATAGGCTCATTTATATGGACTCTATAGGCTCATTCCTCCTGAGTCTATAGGGTTAATTCCAAAAAAATTTTAAGGATGAAGCTACAAATGGGAAGCTAGCAGTCAGGTAGGATAAGAGAGAACCATTCTAGCTGGAATCAAATAAGAAAAATAACCACCTACTATTTTTAAGGACCTACTTTTGATAAAATTATATGTAATTAGATTTTATGACTATTATAGGATAGTATATTATTTCATCCGAATAATTGGATCTCTTAGAAATCCAATTTCCTATCTTTGGATGAATGGATCAACTAAGGAATCCTATTTCTTTGCATCTTATTTTGAGTTGATTGCATTAGTATAAAGTGTAAGACTTTTGTCATTAAAAGTAATCGAGAATCAAGAATCGAAAATCAGATATTATATAAAAGATTTGTACAAGCATACAAGTTTTAGCCACATTGTAATCATTTCATTTTTATGAATTAATACTTCAGTTTCTAGCACTGATTAATCTTTGTTCTTGAGTCTGAGAGGAGCAAGGGCCCACTCTCCTTGGAACTAGGAACTATGTATGGTATTTATGTTATGTTTTATTAATTCATTATTATAATTATTTAGAATCTTGTTATTGTTTACATTTATTCATGAAAACATCAAAATAAATTCATAGTTTAAAAAGCATTTTCTTCTTTCATCTCTTTTCTAAGCAAAGTGTGTTTTCTTTTATAGTAGACATGTGAAGAAAATTTCCTTTTGTAAGTAGGAGTTTGAATTTACTTTCCATGCAAATGTAAATAGGAGTGTGTTTTTTATATTCAATAAAAAGAGTGGATTGATTTGATTTATTTATTTTTCAACAAAAGCATTAATTGCATAGTTTAGGACACATTCCTTTCTTTATTCAAAGTTAGAATAGGATCAGCAAGCACCCCCATAAGCAGCCTTCTAGATCTACTATCTTATATCGTACTATAGATAGCTTTGGACACCAGCCCTAGTTGATAAGACATCAATTGAATATTGATTAAATGAGGAGTTAGACGACACTCATCTTTTTTGGCATCATTGCCAAGGAACACAAGGTGTTATTAAGGTAATAATTATTGATTTAGAGTGAAAAATAGAAAAATTGTAAAAATCATAAAAATCCTAAAATAGTCAATAAATTAATGTATCATCCTAGAGATTTTAAAGGATGATTCATCCCTAAGTTTCCACCAACAACACAAGTTGACACTCCTCCAAAATCTCTAAGTAATGAACCAAAAGTTACAAGTGAAACCTATTTGCAAGAATCTTCTGAAACTTGGATAGAAACTAGGCCATTGCCATAAGCAAGTCACATAGGACAAATTCCTCAGGATCAATCTCTTGTAGGAAGACATTATTTAGAGATTGCCAAAGACTTAGAAGAATCATTTCAAAGATCCATAGCTGAAAAATATTTTGAGAACTTTAAACAACCCATAACTAATACCATAAATATTTAGTAAGAAGATCATCTTGGCTTTAAAATATCATTAGAAGAAGAAGAAATGGCTCTCCAACAAAATCAACAACTTGCACAACCAAAAAGGAATTTTTACTTTCCTATTTTTGTAGATCCTAATGATCAAACCCCCATGAAAAGTATTTCACCAACTAATCTACCAAATTTCTAGGGACAATCTACAGAAGATCCTACTCAATTCCTGTTTGAGTTTAAGGTGTTATGTCAAACTTATTATTACACAACTAATAGCGAGAAATTAGAACTATTTCCCTGTACACTTAAAGATGTAGCTATGAGATGGTTCATGGGTTTACCTCAAAATTCTATTAGAACATGGTATGACATGGAAATAGAATT
Organism: Torreya grandis; assembly: GCA_037957365.1. Lineage (NCBI taxonomy): Eukaryota > Viridiplantae > Streptophyta > Pinopsida > Cupressales > Taxaceae > Torreya > Torreya grandis. Next base: position 533,636 of record JARHVA010005769.1, on the reverse strand, counting down.
ATTGAACAAATACCAAGATTATTGTCGAGTACAAGAAAGAAAAGAGGCTTTATTCAAAATTGAACAAAATGAGGATGAATCTTTAGAGGACTATTTGGATAGATTCATGTTCACTAATAATAGAAGCAATTATCCACTCACTGAAGATGTTCAAAAATTGGTTTCTTTAAAGGATTGGATGAAGACACTAGAGATGCCTTAAATCTAATAGGAGGTGGAGATATAAATAAATTGGCTTTCAATTAGATTTATGAGCTTTGTACCAATTAATCTCAAATAAAACTTGGAATTAGGAAAGGAAAGTTTGGGAAATCCAATGAAGTAGGTAAGTTAATGGAAGAATTTGCTAATCTAAAGATAGATATCCTGGTTACACTAAATATTACTTTAGATGGCCTTCAAGCTAAGGCAAATGCAATAGAACCCTTAACAATCTATTTTCCTAAGTGTAGATAGAAACATGTCCTTAGAGACTGTCCTCTAGATAGAACCAATGTTTCATCATGTGGGATATGTGATGCAACATATCATGATACAAAATATTATACCCTTCTACCTATTTTAAGGAATCAAACTAAAACACAAGTCCAGTCCACTGAAGAAGTAAATAATATTCAGAGATAAGACTTTGCCCCACAAAACTAGGCTCAAGGACAGTTTAATGCAAGAAATATAGTTAATCCATGGATGGCACCATGGAATGTTTTAGTTCCTTCACCATTTTGGAGTCAAACCCAAATTTTATCAATTCAAAATCTATGGGTAGGACAAGATTAGATGCCAACACCTCCATGGATGGTGCCATAGCCACAATAATAATAGGTACCATAGTAGCAATGGATGCCACAACTATATCAATAATGGAATCATTAGTGGAACCCACATCCACAATTCACCCAACCAAAAATACCATTTCAATAGAAAACTACTATGCCACCCCCAGTTATTCAGTAATAAAGACAAATCAATCAACCCTCAATGCTTGCACAACCAATAGTAAATCTTAAAAATAAACAAACAACACCTATTTAGATTAATGAACATGAATAAACAATCAATGTTGGAGTGATTTAGTGTTTGAACATACATTTGAGATCAGGGAAAACTATACAAAAACCTCCAATTCTCATTTTTGAGATACCTGATGAAAATGAAAAAATAGAATCATCTCAAGTAAACACTAGAGAAGCCAAAATCAAAATGAACCCTGAAGTAAATAGAGGAAACACGACTACAATAGTAGTTCCTTTTCCAAAAAGATTAAGAGAAATTGATACTAAACTAGAATCAAACTTGGTCTATGAGTTGTAAAAGATCAATATTAAGGTACCCCTTCTACAAGTTATTAGGGATATACATGAATTAAATAAGATCATCAAAAACCTTTGTATCAAGACACCTGGAAGGAAAGCAAAATATCTAGGAACCATTCATGTTCATATAAAATTTGCTGATTTATTAGTAGGAAAACTATTAGTTCCAAAATATGCAGATCTGGGAAGCTCAGTGATCACAGTCATAATAAGAGGTAAAGAAATTCCTAACATCTTGGTAGATTTGGGAGCAGAAATCAATGTTATGACAACTAATACTCTCAATGCATTATCTCTTATGAAAATTCAACCCATAACTACCATTCTTCAAATGGTGGACTAGTCTATAACTAAACGAGAAGGGACTATAGAAAATGTTGAAGTGTTAATAGAGTCTTGGGAGTATCCAATAGATTTCATGGTCTTGTAACCCAAAACAAAGAATCTAGGATATCCCAAAATCCTAGGTAAACCATGGTTGGCTATTATAGTAACATTAATTTATTATAGGTTAGGATACATGACCATCTATAATGGATTAAAATCTAAATGCATCTCCTTATATCCTCCTTCAAAACCATCAACAAATTACATACAATAACTTTGGGTGGATGACATAGACAACAAATTAAACAACATTTCCTCCTTATCCATGATCGTAGTTAAAAAACACTTGGAATAATTGAATGGAGATATATACCTAGAATATACATACTATGCCAATCCAAAAACTACAAACTCTACCAGGCCAGAAGCTATGGACTCTGCCAGTCTAAAAGCTATGGACTCAGCCAGTCCAAAAACTATGGACTACCTTAGTGCAAGATTCTTGGGTTAGATAGAAAATTCTGAAAGCTCCACTTCTACTTCTAGTAATTATTCATCATATGATCATATATTGATTCAATAAAGTGTGTATAAATTGGTAGAATAGCAACAAACTCATTTCTTAGATGCATTCTATTGTTCTTTAGCAAGACTGATTCCTTTTGGAAAAGATTTTGTTGATAATGTAACCATGTTTCATAAGCTACTTCCTCATCCATGCCCTCTAAACCCATTAATTAATGATTTTAATAAAATATAATCCAATTATCCAGGTATAAAACTAATCATGGTATTACCTGGAAAGATTTTGAACGTCAATAGTTGGTTAATAAATGAAGAGAAAGATTAGCTCTTTGAAGTATTGGAAAGACATACCAAAGCTTTTGCTTAGGATTATACCAATATGAAGGTAATTCACCCTAACATATGCACTCATCACATTTACATAGAATCTGTCAAACTGGTCAGATAGCCACAAAGAAGAATAAACCCAGCATTAAAGAAAATAGTCAAAATAGAAATCCAAAAGTTGCTAGAAGTTGGGTTTATTTACTCTATCTCAAATAGCCAGTGGATTTCACCTCTAGTAATTATGCCCAATAAAAATAGAAATTTAAGAGTATGTGTAGATTATAGAGATTTGAATAAAGTAACATTAAGAGATTACTTTCCTTTACCTTTCATTGATCAAGTTCTTGACAACTTGGTAGGAAAGAGATATTTTTCTTTCCTAGATGGGTTTAGTGGGTATAACCAGATAATGGTAGCAGCTAAAGATCAAGATAAAACCACATTTACCTACCCTTAGGGAACTTTTTCTTACCAAGTACTTCTATTTGGACTCTATAATGGTCCATCAAATTTCCAAAGAACAGTTCTAACAATATTGTTTGACCTTATAAATGATTGTGTTGAGGTATATATGGATGATTTCACCATTTATGATGGAACTTATGAAGAATATCTTACTAACTTAGAAAGAGTACTGATCAGATGTGAGGAACATCAATTATCTTTGATTCATGAGAAATGTTTGTTGATGATAGATGAAGGAATGGTCCTGGGACACCATATTTCTATAAAAGGCATTCAAGTTGATCTAAAGAAAGTTGAAATAATTTTCAACTTACCCATTCTACAAAGAAAAATTGAGGTTAAGAATTTTCTAGGACATGTTAGTTACTACAGATGCTTCATAGATAAGTTTATCCAAATATCTACCCCTATGTTTGCTTTACTTACAAAATATAATACATTCAAATGGAGTGATAGTTGCTATCAGGCCTTTGAGACCATAAAATCTAAACTTGTTACTACTCTAGTATTGAGAGGACTAGATTGTACTAAGCCATTCCATATATACACAGATGCTTCCAATATAGCATGAGGAGTAGTCCTTGGACAAAAGTATGAAGAGGGTAATATGTATCCTATATGTTATATCATCAAAAACATGACACTTGTTGAAATAAATTGCACCACAACTGAAAAAGAATTCCTAGCTATAGTTTATGTAATTAACAAATTCAAACACTACATAACAGGCTACAAGGTATTTCTCTATATAGACCATTTAGTTATTAGATATCTTACCAAGAAACCAATTGTGGGAGGTAGGACTATTAGATGTTTGTTTCTCTTACAAGAATTTGATGTTACTATTATAGACAAACTAGGGAAGTCTAATGTGTTTATTTATTTCTTGTCAAGATTGAACACTACAGGTGAAGAAGAATCAGTATAAAATTACTTTTTAGATGAATAACTATTTTTTATTTCATAAAAATCTTTGTGGTTTTCTGATATAGTCAATTACCTCACCATAAGGAAGTTTCCTTTGCAATTTGCACAAAAAAAAAGAAATTTTTAATAAAAGAAAGTTCTTATTTTAAATAGATTAATGGAATGTTATTTAAACTTGGACCTGACCATATGTTTTGCAGGTGTGTGACAATGGTAAAGCTTATGATATCATCAGAGTTTGTCATGATGAACTAGGAGGAGGTCATTAATTAGCTCAAAGAACCATACATAAAATCCTTTGGGTAGGATACTATTGACCTCATCTTCATCAGCAAGTAAAAAGATATGTTAGACACTGTGATGCTTGTCAGTGAATTAGACAACCTACTCTTTCCACAAGATGCCTCTGCATCCTCATCCTCATTTTTTTATAGAACTATTTGATAAATGGGGAATTTATTTTATAGGTCTTATAAATCCTCCTAGAGAAAAATAATATCTCTTAGTATGTACAGACTACGTGACCAAGGGCAGAATTAGAAGCATTAACTCATGCTAGAGAAGAGATGGTAGTTAATTTTTTCTATTTCAAAATCATGCAAAGATTTGATGCTCTAAGGGAAATAGTCCTAGATCAAGGACTACAGTTCATGTCAAACATGATAAAGCACTTCATGAAAGTATGTCAAACTTAACATAGAAAAATATCTCCATACCATCCACAGGTTAATGGGCAAGTTGAAGTCACCAATAGAGAACTGAAAACCATTTAAACCAAAGTTGTTAATTCCAGTAAAAAGGATTGGGTAGATAAGGTACCAAAGTTATTTGGGCCTATAATACTACTTGGAAAATAACAACTACATTTTCACCTTATGAATTAGTGTATGGTAAGAATCATTTATTCTCTATTGAATTTAAATTACAAACTTTGAAAACAGTTGTAGAGGTAGGAATTAAATTAGAAGAAAAAAAAATAAGACTCTTATAGATTGATCAACTTGATGAAATAATGATGGAAGAACTACAAAGAACTAAATTGGTACAACATCAAAACAATTGGCATGATTCATAAATCAAGCAACAAAAGTTATAGAAATGAGATTAGGCACTATTGTTTGATTCTAGATTTTAGTAGTTTAAAGGAAAAATACAAACAAGGTGGTTGGGACCTTATCATATTGAGGAGGTATATGAAAATAGTTTTATTAAGCTAATACCTATTGATGATAGTAAAATATCTCTATTAATCAATGGAAATAGATTGAAGCTCTATCAGAAACCTCTCAATAAAGAAAAATTTGTTCAAAAAGTAAAGGATCAATTAGCTGTTCTAGAGAGCTCTGCTTCTTCCAGAGAACATGCTCCTTGATAATTAAAAATTAAAAATAAAAAATAAAAAATAAAAAAAAATAAAAAAATCAAATGTGAAAATCCTTCCAAAGACACTATTGACAATGCATGCCTAGAAAACCAGCTTGTTATCTAGCTATGCATTGTAAAAAAGGGCTTTGGCTAGAAAACTAGCAATTGCTTTCCAAAGGCCAAAAATAAAATTTATAAGAAAATAAATAGAGAATCACATCATGTCACTATGATTGGTCATCTCCATCCAATAAACTTATCCATGCAAACTTATTTGTGTAGGACACATGGTGAGCAAAAGATACATCTAAGGTTAAAGTAAGTAAGACATATTTTATTTATCTATGTTTAGTTATCTAATTATCTTTGATTTGATTAAGACACTATTATATAGAGATGACCCAAATTTGAATCTTCTAAAATGGAAGGACACATGCCATAATGAAAAAGCATGCAATCGAGCTACCAAAGGTGTATGGATAAGTGTGTCGCTTTGATATCATCAATTGAGTCATCAATTATGATAATGATGGGACATCATAAAAATGGGTTTTAAATGAAGTAATGAATCACTGTCACCATAAAAGTGACATGTTATCATTTCACCTAATATCTAATAAATGATAAAATGGTTGGCACACTCTATAGAAATGTGTGGTGCTTCACTGTATCAAGTCATCATACTAAACTATGGACTCATGCAACTCTATCATTTCATGTGAACCATTTCTTTTCTATAGATTTCAACAAAAGCTAGTCTACCAATCCTCAGTGACTGTTGCCTACTGACTTCAACAAAAGACTAGTCTACACCTCAATTGGAGTTGAAGGAACTGAGTTTACTGTAACTCTACATAGAAATGGGATAGAAGATGAGATCAGAGCTGAAGAATGTAGTAAAGTTTCATAAAGACAAAGCTTCTATAGTAGTGTTTAGAAACAATGGCTAGCTACCTTTCATTTAAAAGTTCTAGGGTTTTGATGAAACAATAGTAAGTGAATTCATTACCAATCTCACTCTTGAATTTTCAATTTTGAAAGGCATTGTTATTCTTATTACAACTCAAATTATTAGCTAGAGTATACAAGCTCCAGAAGAGGAAATGAGAGCTACAAATAAAATTTCATTTAGTGATTTAATTTGTCAGTTTAATGGAATGAGTAGACTGGAATTTCATGTCTAGTAGATTCTAAGGGAAAATCAAAAGAGATTAGTATAAATTCACTTCTTGAACCCTAGAAATCTATAGCCAAGTGGGTACTCAAATATATCATTTTTGAAGGGAAATATAGTCTTTTTGGAGGAGACACCATGAAAATGTTAATACATCTTAAGCATAGGAGACAAAACCCTTAGTATAAAATTAACCTCCCATCTTTCTTATATGGTGCTCTACAAGTTATGTCTACAACCCCTAATGCTACTTTTAGGCATCATGGCCTTATTCAGCTCATTATCCAACATCACTTCCTTTAAAAAGGATAAGAAGTCTGGGAGGAATTTTAGAATAGTCCATCATAGTAAATTTTAAATCTACCTGCACAAGAAACCCCAAATATACCATAGGAATACTCATCTCTACCTGTTACATCAACTAAGAAAACAACACCAAGGAAAAAATCTTAGACTGTAATCTCCATAGAAATCCCTTCTTATTCTTCGAGAAGAATCACAAGGTCTTAAAACCCTAAAATTTCAATGTCCCCATAAGAACATCATGAGTCTATAGTACAACCAATTCCATTGTTAAGAAGATGAAAATTGAGATGGAAGGTTGCTAAAAAACTTGAGAAGACCAAGGGTTTGGTGGTTGAGAAGGAAAGCCAACCAAGTGTAGCTCAAAGAGTAACTAAAAGAAGGAGAAGGCTCATTTTAATAGAAGAAGATGAACAATAAGCTATAGATATTTTAGATAGTCTTAAAATGATGTCTCATTCCCCCATACATCAGAATATTTTTACACCTACAGATATTGAAGAAATTCTTTCTGAAAAGAACTCTCCAATCATAATGGAGGAGCCAAATCTAGAGGAAGAGCTACACACATTAGAGGAATTAAGTATGGTAGAACAACAACCTGTTCCAATTGAAATTGCAATAGACAAAGGGAAAACTGTATGTACCAATGAGAAAGGTGAATCATCTAATATAAATGATCCTATTATGTAGTTAACTTTGTAGCTTTATCAAGCTCAAGCTCTTGAATAACAACAAACAACTAACATTGTTGACTTGATCAGTCAATTTTAGAATAAGGATCATCTCAACTCATCTTTGGTGTAGAAATTAGAAATAGTATCTACTGATCATGCAACAGAAGTTCATAGATTAGAAGAAATAATAAAGGAACATGAAAATGAAATATTAGATCTTTGGATATATGTAGAAAATTTTAAGAAGGAAAATAGGAGATTTTAGAGTTTGATAAACTCTTTCAAAGCACCTACTATTGTACCTTCTCCTCCTAAGTTATTTATTGACCATGGTTGTCAAAAAAGTGATCCAGGTATTCCTGCCTTGAAAATACTACATCAAATTGAAGAAGAGTATTATGTACTTAAATAGAAAAACAAAGATGCAAATTCTTCAAAAAAACTCTTGGAAAATGAAAAGAAAGAATTAAAAACTAAAGTCTAAGAGTTAGAAGAAAATTTGCAGGATGCATACAAATTAGGGAAAATTCTTTTGGCATTTAGTAATCCTTCTCCTGCATACAGTTTGTTTTTATTTGAATAATTTTATAGATGGAAACTTCTATAGATCTCATTTCATCTTCCTTAAAAAAAAATTTAGCCAAAAACATTTTTGGAAATTTTTTATAGTGTTGAACCTGATCAGCAAGATTTGTTTTATGAATTTTATTTCCATGACTTGATTCTAGGAGATCATGAGCACAATAAGTTTTTGATAAATATTGACGTAAGAGAAGTTCAACTAAGATCATTACATTCTACATTCAAAAATCAAATATGATGGAAATGTAGGTTTGAGGACTATATAAATGATGCTAAGACTACAAGATTATGTATCAGACCAACCTTTCCTATTCCCAAATTGATTAAATAGAATTTTAACTATGCTTTTTAGATGATGAGGTTAAAACAAATTATTTACAAGATTTATATGATTATTTTATTTCTTTTTATTTATTTTCAAGAAAAAATTTTGATTCACTCTTAAAAGGCAAGAGGTCATGTCCCCAAATAACTTAAGATGGGTATGAGGAGAGCATGCTCAATTCTAGAAATTTTAATAGAGGTAATAAACTCTGGGGGAGAGAAGAAATGGATTGGCATGAGATATAGACCCCCTTTGTTGATCATACCTATTCTAGGATGGCAGAGTTGGGCTCCACAATTAGAGGAGCAATTCAGTATATGGAAATAAAGGATTCAAACACATCAGGGATTTACTAGTAATTTAGATAGACATATAACAGATGAATTTTATGAATATGACTTGAGTCAGAGTGTGAAAAGTAGAAGCTAGAGCTATGAATGCCAATAAATGTTTGAAATGGGACTTGGGTAAAGCTTGGGGGAGATGATGACCTTAGAATATGGCTCATTATTGACATTTTATTTCATTCAATTCATCTCTCGAAGGATATTATCTTATGTAAATCTTAGATTATTAAATAGTTATTACATGGAAAATAGATGTTTGTCTTATTTATATTGAACCAAAGACTAAACCTTTGCTTTGTCATTAATATCCAATACATAGCATGTTTTAGTGATCTTTATTGTGAAGAATGCTTAGGAAGAAGACACAGGTGATGTAAATGAATGTTCCATTTTGATCTCCATCTAACTTGTTTTTACAGACTCTACAAGCTTGTTTTTATAGACTTTGTAGGCTTATTTCTAAAAAATCTATAGGCTCATTTCTATGGACTCTGTAGGCTCATTTATATGGACTATGCACGCTCATTCCTCTCGACTCTTCAAGGTCAATTCCAAAAATTCTATAAGGATGAAGCTACAAATGGGAAGCTGGCAGTTAGATAGAATAAGAGAGAACCATTCTAGCTGGAATCAAATAAGGACAATAATCACCTACTATTTTGAAAGACTTGATTTTAATAAAATTGTATGTAATTAGATTTTAGGACTATTATAGGATAGTATATTATTTCATCAGAATAATTAGATCTCTTGGAAATCCAATCTCCTATCTTTGGATGAATGGATCGACCAAGGAATCTTATTTCTTTGCATCCTATTTTGAGTTGATTGTATTAGTATAAAGTGTAAGACTTTTGTCATTGAAAGTAATCAAGAATCAAGAATCAGAAATTAGATATTCTATAAAAGTTTGTACAAGCATATAGGTTTCAACTAGATTGTAATCATTTCATTTTTATAAATTAATACTTCAATTTCTAGCACTAATTAATCTGTGTTCCTGAGTTTGAGAGGAGCAAGGGCCCACTCTCATTGGAACTAGGAACTATGTATGGTATTTATGTTATGTTTTATTAATTCATTGTTATAATTAATTAGAATTTTGTTACTATTTGCATTTACAAAAACATCAAAACAAATTCATAGTTTAAAAAGAATTTTCTTATTTCATTTCTTTTCTAAGCAAAGTGTGTTTTCTTTTACAACAGATGTGTGAATCAAATTTATTTTCATAAGTAGGAGTGTGAATTTACTTTCTATGCAAATGTAAATAGGAGTGTGCTTTTTATTTTCAAGTAAAAGAGTGGATTTATTTGATTTATTTCTTTTTCAGAAAAAGCATGAATCACATAGTTTAGGACACATTCCTTTCTTTAGTCAAAGTTAGGATAGGATCAGCAAGCACCCCCATAAGCAACCTTCTAGATCTACCATCCTATACCTTACTATACATCACTTTGGACACCAGCTCTAGTTGATAAGATATAAATTGTATATTGATTAAATGAGGAGTTAGATGACACTCATCACTCTCCATGAAAACATTCATAGACCCCTAGGATGCACTTGAAGCTACACTCAGAGCTTAGGTGGTTAGGAACACCAATACATGCATTATCCCATTCATGGAGGTATAGATTTCATCTATGACCACCTAACTATAGAAACTAATTGGTAGTTTATCACAAAATGCTTGAAGTGGTTTTTGGTGTATAGACTATGAAAAATAGGGCCATAATCAAAATAACTACCCTTATAAGAATGTGTGTAGACTACTTATAGCTATGAAGTTTATCATGAGATGCATGATGTTCATAACTTCCCCTTGTTGTAATGTGCTAGTTAGATCAACATAAACATATACTATAGGTTGTATGATGCCTACACTAACAACACAATTAAGTATCGAGTGATTAATGAAATGTATTAGAACATAGAGAGAGGTGCACAATAGGAAAATACAATAGCTAAAGGGTAGGTGAACCAAGGGGATGAGGGTTATGGTCAGTAGAATGCTTGTTATGGGAAATAAATAGGTACCAAAGGGTGAAGAGGAGGATATGGTGGAGTAAGATTCCCCTTGTGATCATGTTATAAGTGTGGGTTGAATAAACACTATCATGATGACTATTTGATGTATCTAATGTGTGGGTATTATTTAGGACCACTTATAGTTGAAGAGTACCCCAAATTTTACAAGAAGCTGACCCAAGGAAAAATGGGTACCAAAAGAGGTGTAATAATGATCGGGCATAATCCTAAAGATACAAAATGGGTTCTAAAGGCATGACCAACCCACCTAGAGCCAATCAAGGTGTAGGAAACCACACATAATGGGTTTACCACTTAGCTACCCACTATGTCAACACAAGAGTTATGCCTAGAATATGTTGAGCCAAGTCACATTGAGCACATAGCTTAGCCTAAACCAAAATATATGCCCTACCCTAACCCATAATATTAGTAAGACATCTTATAATAAGCCATGAGTGTAACTACAAGATATATAGGGAGAACTCTAGCTAGCTAGAGATCTTGAAGAACATGTTATTACCTTATGTAGAAAATGAGATAGCTAGGAGGATGAGGTACATGAGCTGACCAAAATATTTCACCTCTTACAAATGGATGGAATTCTTCCCCTATTGTAAAATTTTCTCTTAGAGAATGTAGAGAAGAAGCTAAATGAAGTTGTTGAGCCCAAGGAAATTGAATTTGTTGCATCACATATGGAGTGGGTGCATTAAGTAAGGCATATTATAATGTAGAGTATGACCAAGAATTATTAGTGAACACCACTAATAATGGTTGGTCTATCTATAAGGTGCTTATTGACATTGATGTAGAGGTCAATATCTTGACCAAGAATGCATGGGAGAAGATGGGTAGGTTATCTCAAAAACCTTCTCCCCATGTACACTTCATGGCTAACAAGACTAGAGTGTAGCTGATTAAAATTTTGTAGGATACCATTTTAGATATTATGGGCACCAAACTCCATGATAATTTCATGGTTATTGAATTAGTATAGTAGGATAACTACCTAGTGCTCCCAGGAAGGCCTTGGTGTTACACCAACAATGCAGATATGCACTTCAAGAAGTGCTACATGAACTTTGAGAATGGCAAGGAAAGGGTAGTAATCCCCATTTAAAGTAACCAAGGACCCCTATGTGGAGAGAAATGATCTAGAGGATGAGATCAAACATATTTATAACATCATGGTGCAAGGCATTGATAATTTATATCCTTCTAATCAAGAAGTACTTTCTTGGGAAGATAGACAGTCAGCATCAAACACCAACGATGTTACTTGTGAACAATAGATTGAATAGGTGTATGAGACAACTAATTTTAGATTCCACTTGGCATGTGTGAAGGCACCAACACCCATAATAACTAGTTGGGTCTAGATTTATTATGCTCTAAAATAATGGGTCTCATATTAGGAGAAGAAATAAAAGAGGGTACTTTGCCTCAGTAAAGGTAGGATTGTGGTGCTCCCAAAATTTTAGGGGAGCAACACAATGGAAAGGTATGTCAATGAACTTGAAACATGCATCCCTAAAGAGATAGATAGAATGGGTTCACTTGTGTATACCTTGAAGAGCACTACTACAAAGTAATGGGCACCATAAATGTCTAGCTTACCAACCTAGCTAGAGGTAAAGGTGGCAATGTACACTATATTTGGGAGGAATAACAAGAACCTATATATTTTGGTATAATCTTGTTATGGTTATAGTTCATACACCCCAATGGGAAAGAAATAAGGGATGAAGAGGATGACTTAGATCACATCAACATCTACCATCTTCAAGAAGTGACTATACTTAGCTACATCCATAGGCTTTACTATGAGATGAAGCCCAGGAAAAAGGGCCCTAGCTCTAGTGTCGAGCAAACTATTGAACCTCCCATTAGGATTGGTGATGAATGCATGTTGGTGCCATCCAAAATATGGAATTATCCCAAGAAGAAGAAAGAGGAGACACTAGAAGAAATAGAGGAGTGCATAAAGTTCAAAATCACTTCAGGCAATGAAACATATCCATTGACCCCAATGAAGAAGCATGTAAAGTTTGGGCCAAATACTTTTCTTGTCTTAAATGAGAAGCAAAAGAAGACAAAGATTTCACCTACAATACCCACTATCACCCTTACAGACATAGAAGCACAGGAATAACTAGAGAAGAGGGAATAAGTTGGGAAGAGTGTATATATTTTTCCTGAAGAAGACTCCTCATCTAACAAGGAAAGTTACCTACCACCTCAAACTAAGGAAACAAGGTAGGAAAAAGTGTGAAGGAAGATTGTCCTTAGAAAAGTAGACATCTTGAAAACATGGGAGCTATAAAATAAGAAAGAAGTGAGGAAGTATGTAATAATGGAGGAAGGGAAGAAGTTGAGGCCAAATAAATGCTCCCAACATAAGGAGAAATAGATGAAGAACCCAATGTGGTAGAAGTAAAGGAAGATATCCAAGGTGATACCACTACCATGATTGGAAAAACAAGACCATGAAGTACACCAACTAAAGAATATTTAAATCACAAATGGAAGGGCATAATCCTAAATCAAGATCACATCGATGTGGTGCTAGAGTTATATTGTAAGTGAGATGCCATGAGGGCCAAGGGCATGACCCAATATAAAATCAATAAAGTGGAGGATAAAGAGTTAAGGGTCAAAGAATATAGTACCACTGAAATCATTAAGAATAAAAATCTATATATAAAGAAGGCCTAAAAGGAGAAAGATAGGAAGGAGGAAGAAAAGAATAGGGTTGTCATAGGTGCAGAACCCATTAAAGACAAAATAGTAGAGATGCCTAGTACCCATACTAGCCTAGTAGAAAAATATTTAGAATAGGCATGCCCTTGTGTTAAAGGGGTGCCTATAGACAAACAAGGTGATGTTGGTGGCTCAAAGGAATAAATAGAAGAATTATAAGAAGAATCAAATGAAGGGGAAAAGTTCAAATAAGAAGAACCCCTATAGGAAAAAGAGGAAGAATAAGGCATCAAAAAAGAAAGTAATGCAAGAAAAGTAATATAAGAGTAGAAGGAGCTAGACATGGAAAAGAAGGAATTTGAGCCAAGCTACCAGGAAAAAGTGCAAAAGGGGTCAACCATAGATGAAGACTTCTACATGTTGGAATGCATACCCTCAAGAGCTGTAATAACTTTGATGCACCAACAAGTGTCCTTTACAATTGAATTATATATGGATGAGCCTAATTTTGAGGTACCAACCAAGGAAATATAGAGAGATAAAAATAAAAAAGAAGGGCATGATTACTAATTGTTCAACCCTTGAGATATTAACCCTATAAGGTCAGTTAATTCCCTTCTTAATATGGCCTCTGAGGTGGTACCAAAGAACATCATTAACAGTTTTCATGCCACTAAATGGAAACATATTAAACTCAAGATAAAATAACTCAATGTCATGAAGCTCAAACTCAAAGAGTTGGCCAAGTGCATTGAGGATGTAGAGGCATCATTTTTTGATGGTATTAACACTTCTAATCTATCTGAATTTGATAAGGTGTGTACATTGATCAAGCAGATGGTCCCTCAAATGAAACCAATATAAGAAGAGGAAGAGGACCCTTATGAATCAATAAAAAAATATTGATGAGTTATAATACCTCTTTTCAAGATTGGAGGAGTGCATAGATGATGTCGATGTCATATTTTTCAACTTTTCCACCTAAGCATCAGTAATCGATGTATACATCAAAAAGAGAAAGGAGGAGAAAGATGTATTGATGAAGTAGGAATTCACTATTATCAGGGTTGAGTAAACCTAGATAATGTCATAGGTAAATACATTGAGCACCGAGCTAAAGACCCAAGAGCAAGATTTGGATGAGGTTTTCCATGCCTTTTAGACAAAGATGAGTGAAGAAGGTGTCATCCTAGATGGTGGGTTCTAAAAAGATAAGGAAAAGATGGAGTCCTTTAGGAAATAACTTGACAAAGACATGTACTCATTCTTGAGGTTACCTCCATGGAGATAGATCCATCAAAGAAATCAAGCTTACAAACCAAGGCTTTAAAGACTTCAAGGTAGAATTATAGCAGAGCATGCTCAAATTTTATGTAGCTAAGGCACTTGAATGATAGTTTGAGGGTGGAATAACATTTTTGTATGGTGTAATTTTGGGCCCCATTTCATGATAACAAATAAATATGTGTCAACTCAATAGACACCTAGGTACAAGGTAGCATTTTGGATGGTTGCTATTTTTGTCCTCTAGTGATGTCAGTTGGCTAGTGGCTAACAACTCCAAACAACATCAGGAACTTGGTGTAGAGGATAACAACCAACCATTTAAGATAAATGGCTCCTCTTTGAATCACAAAGCATTAGGAATTACGTGCACTAGACAATGACTTCACATTGAATAAAAATCATAATGGAGGTGGTGGGATATGTACCACTAGTACTAGATCAGTAGTTGACATGCTCCATTCCCCATGAACTTAAGATGCTCTAAATCTTATAAAAGCAAACTAGGTTCAATTGAATATTACTAAAGCTCTAAAAATTTGTTGCTAGAAGATCATTAAGCATATAACTTAGCTTGGAATGTATTTATATGATCCCCTTTTTAATGCCCATGCTTTCTTGTGAGCTTGGGCCTTAGTAGGTTATGTTGAGCACTTGCTTAGTTTAAATGCACTTCATATACATTATGGTTTAACATATTAATGAATAATTCTATGCAATTAGTTAAATGAAATAAATATTTTAAGTCTTTAATTGTTATTGGGTGCATGTTATACTCTGTCAAATGTGTGATTGATTATTTATGAGCTTCCAACCTATTTCATTCATGGTAGACCTATGAATAAAAATGAATCTTGAACTTATGATATAATTGTTTTAAGTGTGGTAACATCCCTATGCCTAAGTGAAGCCCACACCTTAGTAAAATACCATGCCTAAGCCCCTTAACCTGACACTTAGTTGGCCCTCAAGAACTTGAGTGCCATTGAGCCTATGGAACCAAAGGCTTACACCTACAATGACCAACCATCATTATGCTAACCCAATTCCATTTAAGAACTGAGTTTCACCATGGCACAATTAGCCCAATAAATGCTAGTCCCTTATTTTTTGCACTTTGGGTGAGAACATAAGGCTTGTGCCTTATTTACATTGATGTGAGCATTGTTGAGGGATCAATATTGAGCACCATAGGGCTAATCAGGGCCTATACCCCTCTATAACAAGTTTAGATCTGACCTAGATAGATATCTAGGTTCATTACTAAGCCCATGACCTGAAAGATCTATTTCACTATAATAAAGGACTAGGGCCACTAGTGGTGAGGTTGATGCTCATACCACATCATGAGTGGCCATGGACTAGTTAGGCATGATAGGGAGTAGAGAAGGAGGATATGGGTGTGAAGGTGATAACACCAAAGGTACCACCACTAGATCTTTAGTGAGAGGAGTAGTGGCCACTAAAGATAATATTGATGGAGGTAACAAGAGTAGGAGATAGTTAAAACTATCACCATCTTAGATGACCTAGGATGTAATCTAGGGGAGAGCTATATGATTGAGAATCCACTTAGGTGTAGGCTAAGGTGGACTCGAGCTATGATGATAGGATTTATATTTAGGAGGTGACCTAAAGAGGATGTGATTAGAGGTCATGTAGATGAAGAGACTATACTTAGAAGTCACATGGATGATAAGACCATAGTAGTTGATACATAGATATGTAATAAATATGAGTAAATAATTACATAATTTTTTATTATTTTGAAAATAAAGTAGAGATAGTAGATATTTTGAGATATAACAATGATCTAATATTTATTTGGTGTGATTTTTTAGGTGTAGAAAAGGACGAGGAGGAGATATGGGAGTCCTTTATGAGGGGATCACTCCATGATGTTATACATGAGGTGTGGTTGTTGTATGACCCTATTTCATTGGAATATCCTAGCATACCATTTTCCTTAGCTCAAATGAGTTTGTTTAGATTAGTTGGAGAGGCAGTAAGGTAGATATGAGCATAGAGAGAGGATACAACCACTAATAGAGATGGGTGTAGGAGATATATAGGCATGGTAGGACCTAACTCATGGTATATTTGTGCATATATATATAGTGATGTAGATGACACAAGCACATACAACAAACCTTACCCATATGACATATATGCTAGACAATGAGAGAGTGACACAAATGGTGACCTTAGCCCAATTGGCATAGGTACAGGCATGGGTGGCACATCTAGAGGGATAGGTGGATGGATTGAGATCTCAAATGGCTTATTTATAATAATCTATATGGAGGGGTCAAATCTAGGAATCAACAAAATACATGGTTAGGCCATGAGATAGACAAGATGAAGCCAAACCATAGAGCTAGATCATTGTATATGGTTATATTTGGTGTATCATAACTCATGATATATATATATATATATATATATATATATATATATATATATATATATATATATCATGAATCATTTTGGAATATTGATGTTGATTGTGTATGTTCTTGTTTCATGGTTATGATTGTGGATGGTTTGGATATATTTCTTTTTAGCACATGTATTTAGATATTTGTTTTATATGCTATAAGAAATATATTAGATGTGGTTTCTTTTCTATAATTATGTAGAACACATGCATGGTTAAAAAGAAATAGGCAAAAATGACTTGGTAAAATATAATCAATCAAAAATGTATTACACACTATTTCAAGTTGGGAAATGTTTAATAATAAGAAATGATTAATTATAAAGATCTAAAATAATGCTAAAAAGGAATTTGTTTTTAAACTAGGTGAAATATTTTTTCACCAAATTAAAACCAATAAAATCACACTAAATCATGTTGGGAAATATGAAAAAATGTAATAAAATGGAAGGTACATAAAAGAGAAAAAATTCTATAAAAACAAATAAATTAAGTCAGTCAATCATACTATATCAAGTTGGGAAGTATAAGAGAAAATCAAAATTCAAAAAAAGTTTGGTCTAGAATTTGTCATACTAATTCAGGCTGGGAAGTATGAAAAATTCAAGAAATGGATGGATTCTTACATGCACTTATAAAATAAGAAGATAAAAGTGAAATCAAAATGAAGTAAGCATAAAACATACTAAATCAAGATTTGAATCATGTGAATGATGTGTAAATTCATAATCAATCACATCTTATCTCATATTTGACACATATAATTTGTTTGTGACTTCTATTATTAGAAAAAAATGTGAGGATGGCTAGGTTTTATCCATGGTCTTACACTACAACTCCATAAAGGGGACACCACTATGGTGGAATAATTGGGACAATTGAGTAACAAAGGATGTGGGTAATAGGAAGGTGCTATGATGGTAATTTCTAAGGAATCCTAGGACCTATCCATGATCTTACAAAGCCACTCATAAATGATATCCCAAGGGGAGTGATCAGTAGACAAATCAATATTTTTAAGAGGAAATATGACAGATATAGGTAATGAAAAAGTGAATGTAAAAATCAAGACATACGCATCTTATGAGAAGACCTTAGGAGGTAAGAGGCATACTAAGGACATGAGAAGACACTAAGTGACTAGTGACCTTCAATGTACAAAAAAAACATGTTCTCTATAGACAGCTTTTTAGGAAAATAAGTGTTCTACTAATACAAACTTATGAAGGTATATTGGTACAAATAAAATTAAAATGGACCTACCTTCCCATGACATGTTCCCCATTCTTCAGGACCCCTTATAGAGTCATCGATCTACTATGAATATTAGGTACTTGTATGAGAAAGAAGGTATAACTAAAAGATTTTTTTAATTCTCCTCTTCTAATCTACTAGCCTACCACACCCCAATGACCTTGGCTCTATTTTGAGGCTAAATATGGAGTTTGAGATTCAACTAAAAGAAGGATATGTGCTTTGAATCATGTCTTTTAGTGTGATTTGATTTTTAAAAAATATTTTTACCTTTTATATCACTACCTTTTGTTTAAAATGATTTGGATTTTAACTTTTTATGCCTTGCAAAGATTCCTCATTTATATGGATTTGGAATGACCAATCATGAGAGATGTAGTGATACACATGAAATTATCTTTAGGCTAAGGCTAAATGAAGATAAGTAACCAAAAACAAAGATAGACTAGGACACTTAGGCTTGATAATGAACCAACATGTGATCTCATGTGTCAACCATGTCTATGCTTAGTTTTTGGAAAGGAAATAAAGGGAAATAAGGAAATATAAAGTAGACTAGTATAAGGAAAGTATAATTAGATACATTATTTGTTATCTGATCACATGGTAATAGAAAACATGACAAAATGGAATAAGGTTGGTATAACCAAGTCACAATGATAATTATCTATGAAAAATAGATATAAGAGAGCAAACAATCATGAAAACACAAGAGAGTTATTTGAAAAACTCAAGAAATAAAGAGAAAGTACTGATAAATAAAGAATCATATGTAAATATAAATGATCATATAAGCAAGATATAATACAAAAGGTAAAATCACTATAATAAAAATATGAATTTGACACAGTATCAAATGATATAATAGATAGATAAAATATAAGATTGGATCACACATCCAATCCAATTTTAAATGTAAAAGCACCATGCATGTGATCATAAATACTAATAAATCTACCCACACACATTATCAAAAACATCAGATGGATCTCTATGGAGATGGATATGAACCAATTTGTTTGTGACTTCTATTATTAGAAAAAATTGTAAGGAGGGCTAGGTTCTATCCATGGTCTTACACTACAACTCCATAAAGGGGACACCACTAGGGTGGAATAATTGGGGAAATCAGGTAACAAAGGATGTGGGTAATAGGAAGGTGCTATGATGGTAATTTGTGAGGAATGTCTGGACCTATCCATAATCTTACAAAGCCACTCATAAATGATATCCCAAGGGGAGTGATTAGTAGACAAATCAATATTTTTTAAGAGGAAATATGACAGATATAGGTAATGAAAATGTTAATGTAAAAATAAAGACTTAGACATCTTATGAGAAGACCTTAGGAGGTAAGAGGCATAATAAGGACATGAAAAGATACTAAGTGACTAGTGACCATCAATGTACAAAAAAAACATGTTCTCTATAAACACAAAGCTTTGTAGGCAAATAAGTGTTCTACTAATACAAACTTATGATGGTATATTGGTACAAGGAAAATTAAAATGGACCTACCTTCCCATGACATGTTTCCCATTCTTCAGGACCCCTTATAGAGTCATCGATCTACTATGAAGATTAGGTACTTGCATGAGAAATTAGGTATCACTAAAAGATTTTTTTTATTTTCCTCTTCTAATCTACTAGCCTACCTCACCCCAAAGGACCTTGGCTTTATTGTGAGGCTGACTATGGAGTTTGAGATTCAAATAAAAGAAGTATATGTGCTTTGAATCATGTATTTTAGTGTGATTTGATTTTTAAGAATATTTTTGCCTTTTATATCACTACCTTTTGTTTAAAATGATTTGGATTTTAACTTTTTATTCCTTAGAAAGATTCCTCCTTTATATGGATTTGGAATGACCAATCATGAGAGATGTAGTGATACACATGAAATTATCTTTAGGCTAAGGATAAATGAAGCTAAGTAACAAAACAAAGATAGACTAGGACACTTAGGCTTGATAATGAACCAACATGTGATCTCAAGTCTCAACCATGTCTATGCTTAGTTTTTGGAAAGGAAATAAAGGGAAATAAGGAAATCCAAAGTAGACCAATATAAAGAAAGTATAATTAGACACATTATTTGTTATCTGATCACATGGTAATAGAAAACATGACAAAATGGAAAAAGGTTGGGATAACCGAGACACAATGATAATTATCTATGAAAATTAGATATAAGAGAGCAAACAATCATGAAAACATAAGAGAGTTATTTGAAAAACTCAAGAAATAAAGAGAAAGTAATGATAAATAAATATAGTCATATGTAAATATAAATGAAAATCTAAGCAAGATATAATATAAAAGGTAAAATCACTATAAGAAAAATATGAATTTGACACAGTAGCAAATGATATAATAGATAGATAGAATATAAGATTGGATCACACATCTAATCCATGTTTAAATGTAAAATCACCATGCATGTGCTCATAAATACTAATAAATCTACCCACACACATTATCAAAAACATTAGATGGATTTCTATGGAGATGGATATGAACCATTTCTAATATCTCGTAAATCTTAAATGAAAACTAGGAAAATACTTCTCTTCTAATATCATCCACAGAAAAGGTAGGAATTTTCAATGGATCATTTTGAGGAGGGAAATTACATAAGGTATACTCAAGATAATGGATGGGATTGGGTTCTATGGGATATGTAGGAATCACTAGGGGGAATAATCCATAGGTGAGGTAAGATCCATAGGTGAAAGAATCATGGGTGGACACATAAAAGATGATGAAGGGATCATAGGATATGATGGAACCATAGTAGGTGGATCCATGGGAGAAGAAGGAGGATCCTTCTTATAGGAATAACCTATGGGTGGAATAGAATAAGGTTTGATAGTAGTTATAAGATGATCTTTGAGTTGTTGTTGGAGGATGCAGTAATGGTCAGTGTGATGAGTGCCACATTAGTGCTATAGATAATATACCTCACCATAATTAGGTATATAATAAAGTATAACCTTTGGGAAATGTATGGATTTGACTAAGTATGGATAAGAAAGATAAAATATATCAATATATTTTCACACCTTATGAATGGGTATAAGAATGATTATCTATCCCATGAAATCAATAGATATGCTTGTGAGTGGTCTTAAGAGAAGCAATCATAGAAGGGGATGTAATAGGAGTGGAAGAAGCTATAAAAGACTCATCAACCCATTTTGTGGGAAATAGATCCATCTTAGGCAAAGGAATAAAACCATCACCAAGTGAAGATGGTGATGGAGGAAGAACAAAACTAGGATCAATAGAAGGAGCGATGGGATGAGAAGTAGGGGTAGACTTAACAATAGTGGAAATAGGAATATGCTCAAATATAGTAGGAATAGTAATGAACTATGATGTAGGTTCCACTAAGGAAGGGATGGGATCTACAAATGTTCTAAGGAGAGTTTCACTAATCTTAGGGGTAAACTGGCTATGGTGGTCAGGGTACATATCAAAGCAGTAAGGCTTAGTCATAGCATGATCCATGAGCATACTCTTATAAGGATACTAAAAATCTAGAGGTGTTAGCACCATCTCTAGCATATGATAAAGAGGAAAAATACTAAAATTAGGAAATATAAATGAAGGAAAATTGGAAGATACACAAAAAGACTCAAGTAAAGAATAATGGTAATGGGAAATCTTGGCATCATGGACCTAGACAAGACCACCTAGAAATGGATCATCTAAGGAATAACAATCATCTTAATCTAGGGTGTGAAGTTCAATGATGAAAGTAGAGATGACCTTGTCATTTGAGGTATTATGGTGAATAGAATGTTGAGTCTTGGTCAATACTATGGGAAAGTCATCATAAGTAAGTTTGCAAGAACAAGGTTGAAAGGAAGCAAGAATCTATAAGATGAGGTGAGGTGAAAGATCATAAGTTTTAATTTTTAGGTTAATCTCATTAGTCTCATCATCACCATAATATAAGAGGTTAGGAGAAATGTTCCTAATAAGTTCAGGATGACCATTGTAATGTCTAGTTGAGTTAATAGGAAAGTTAAGAAATTGAGACTCATAAAATTGAATGTTAGGAAAAGGTTCAAGAGTAGGAATTTTAGAGACTCCATGGTCTTAGAATTGTTAAAAATTTCAAGGGTTAGTGTAACCCTAAATCTTATAAATGGATACATTATGAGGGAATTTAATGCATTGGTAGGTAAAAGAAGAAACTACTCTCATACAGTGAGTCCATGGCCTACCAAGAAAGATGTTATAAGAAATGGGAAAGTTAAATATCATCACCTTCATGTGAACTATGATAGGTGGGATGGTAATAGGAAGCCACAATTAACGTAGAGGAGGTATTTGTCTTATATCATATCCTTGGTAGGTGTTGTGTGTAGACTTGAGATTCCATTTAAATATCCAAGGGTTTTGATAAATTCAAGAGAGGAAACACAAGTGCCAGAACCTTCATCAATCAATGCATGCTTCACTTGGATATCACTTATTTGAACACTAATGAATAAGTGAGGATCATCTACAGAGAGCAAAAACTCATCAGGAATCATAGAGGCTATAGGGAATCTTAATGAAAGAGAAGTGTCCATAGTTTCATCAACATTGATAGACATTTCTTCACATTATTGTAATAGACTATCCTTGGATCTAGATAAGGCTACTTCCTATCCTACTATGAGAGGATGAGGGATATTCATGTTGAATAATAGTTACATAAGAGGGTTTTTATGATGTGGAGAAGTCCTCATAAGCTCAAGGAATAGAATTTGGGATGGGAGATTGGTGAGATCCATGATAAGATCCCATTCATCATAATGCATAAGAAGGTTGTTATAAATATGTGCATAGTGGTTAATAAGGTCCTCAAATGGAGGAGATAAAGTACATTGTATTTTTTGTTGATAAGAAGTAGAGTCTTAGAACAAGGTTGTAAATGATGTTTTGAAGATAAATTAGTTGGTTCAAGTTGATTTTTATAAATGGTATAAGAAATGTTATTATAAGCTTGATTGTCATTGATGTTGGAAGATGAAGGAATGGTGGTTGAAATATAATGGGAAGTGTTATCTAGGGGAAAATTAGAAATAAGATAATCAAAATTTATAAGGTTATCTTGCCTTAACTCATTTAAGTGAATTGGAGAAGAATATTAGATAACACAATACATTTGAGATGGAGTGTATATAGGTTAAAAATCAATGAAATCCACCACCCTTCACATATTAGTAATTCTAACCATATTCTCTTTGGGTTCAACAAGACTTTCTATATTGTTTGTGGAAGGGGTGGGCTTCTCCTGGTTGTCTTGAATAGGTTGATGATTAGGAAGATGGTATTTATAGATAGCCAAATGAACATTAGATCAATTTAAGGCCTTGGATTTATCATGTGTTTTATAATCTTTAGAATAAATCTCATAGGCTTGTTGATGATTTAAGATGATAGAATCACGATCAAAATTAGGATCAAGAGGAAAATTTATAGCTAAACTATGAATTTATCTAAAGGTCTCTTGAGAATGACCCCAACTAGTGTGAAATAAACAAAATTTGTTAGGATCATACTATAATTTCATAAGACAAGTAGGGTCAAGTTCTCTTGAAATAGGCCTAGGTAGATGCTTAAGCAATTTAGTTGAAGATAGAGGTTTGTAAACATTAATATTATTATGTAGTGATAAGTGAGGATTGGTATATTATTAAGAAGGGGGATATAGTTCAAAAGATTGGTTGGGAATGACAATTTTAACATTATTAATGGTGTCATAAGAATCTATAACACCATCATTGGTAACATCATATTTTTTTCTTAAGTAAGAGATGAGGACCCACAAAAGGTTAGGGTGGCTTGAATTGATGCATAAATAAATCTTGACATTTAGCTTGGTAAATAACCTCCTCCAAAGTCCATGGAGACAGAGTGAAAAACTGATATTGTAATTTAGGATAGAGGGCATTAGTAAAGATATGTAAAATATTGTCATAGGCCATGTTATGTTCACACTTGTTTCACAAAGTTTTCCACCTTTTAACAAAGTCCTGAGCAGTTTCATTTTTGAGTTGTTTATAAGTTATGAAGAGGACCAAAGTGTTTTTAGGAAGATCATTAGTTTGGAATTATTGAACTAAAGCATTCACTAAATATTCCAAACTAGTAATAGAATTATTTCTAAGTTGATTATACCAATCTAAGGCATCACCCATGAGGGTTTTGGAAAAAAAAATTGTAGTACTAAAATTATTCAATTTGACCTAATCCTTATAGAGATTTCTAAATATTTTAAGATGAAGGGTAGGATTGGTTGATCCATTATAATAAATTGTAGGTGTGATACCTCCTATATCAATGTTATAAATTTGAGTAGTAAGAGGATCATTATAAATATGCTTAATGGTTTTATTGATCAAAAGAGGTTGAGGGATGAGATTGCCTTGAGAATCTAGAAGAGGAGGAAGGGGAAAATTTTGGTTATGTGTGCCCCAA
The DNA here is from genome assembly GCA_037957365.1 of Torreya grandis. Classification (NCBI taxonomy): domain Eukaryota; kingdom Viridiplantae; phylum Streptophyta; class Pinopsida; order Cupressales; family Taxaceae; genus Torreya; species Torreya grandis. The sequence goes on along the minus strand of JARHVA010005769.1, from coordinate 508,793 downwards.
GCTATTAGTTGACAATGATATTGAAGATGAAGAAGGTGGTTTTGTATTCTCATTATTTTATTTGTGTTATGAGCTTGACATGTATTCATTTGATTGATTATTTCTAACAATAATTGGTGTGTTTGATTAGCATAGTTAGAAACATTAGAGTTGGTATTCATGTTGGTATTAGTGGCTTGGGTACCACTATTGGTGTTGATAGGGGCCTAAGAGGAATTAAGAGAGTGTGAGGCACTAGTGGAAAAAATTGCTTGTGTAGCAGAAAGTGGACTAGTGACTGGTTAAGAGAAAGAAGCACTAGAAACATGATTACCTTGGGTAGAAAATGAAGCACTAGTGGAAGGATTAAGGATAGTGGATCTTATGAGAAGCCCAATAGATATATAACCTACCATATTAATGGCTATACTTGGTATGGAGGTGTAAGAATTTAGAGAAGAAGAGGTCATCGTGTGAGAAGCGATCATCATTGAAGGAAGAGGTTGAGAATAAAAGAAGGTGGCACCCCCAAATCTAGTTGAGAATGTAGGATTAGGTGAATGATGCTCTTTTAATTGAAAACTAATCATAATAATGTAAATGTTAGATGGATCTTTTCCTTCATGTTGAGGAAATTCGGAGATAAATAAGAGCATTTAGAGGGTATACTCTAATTCAAGTTGCTCTTATAATGAGAAGAGAGGATTACACTATGAATAGGTATTAGGAAGAGTCCCATAGTTCATTATGCAAGTGACAATGTTTACATTATTAGAATCTAAGAGAGGATCCCTACTTTGTCTATGGGAAACCCTACAAGGGTTGGTAAAATTCATCATGTTTATTGACTATAATTTAGTGTTATCATCAAGTAGAAAGTCCATGATGAAGGGAAAGAAATAGAGATGAGAAAGAAAGGAAATAGGAAATAAAAAAATAGTATAGGGTCAACTGGGTTGACCTAGCAAACAAACAAGGTCTATAAATAGTACAAGGTCAACTCAGTTGATCTAGTATAGTGAAAAGAGGTTAACGAAAGAGTAAACAGGGTTTATAAATAGTGTAGGGTCAATTGATCAATATAGTAAAGTGAATATAGGATATAAAAATATATAGTGTCAATTGGGTCAACTTAGTATAGTAAACATGCAAGATAAAGAAGCTTATAATAGATTGTGAATTGAAACAAGATAATTTTTGTAATTAATTTAAAAAGTAAGAACTAAAGGGAAATGAAAAATTAATTGGATTAATGTTGGCTAATCTAATTAAGGCACACATCACAAAACCTTACACCAATGTTGGCTAGTGCAAATTTTTACAATAAAAAATAGAATTGAGTAAAGAGCAAGCAATCAACATGGAAAGTAAATAACTAGTTGAATTATCAACTTGAATATTTATAAGATTATTAAGATATGTTTTTTAAGTGTGATGGTAATTTTTCTCTAAGTAAGGAACTTGAAAGTAATATAAGGATAGTTTTAGGTAGTTTGGGTTGAAAGGAATATGTAATGGTAATGATACAAGCTTGGTATTGGGGCCTACTCTCTCAATTCACACACTATAGTGATAAGGGTGCCATGTGCTTAGCCATAATATACCATTAACCATGCTTTATACTTGATAAAAACATCAAGTCACCTTCCCCCTTGGTGATGAAATCCAAGTAGGTTGGCCTTGGGTAGTCAAATGCTAAAATGCTTGTTTAGATTTTGTGATTTGGTCATATATGTATAAAATAAAAAATAGTGAAACTAATTGTTTAATTTAAAATCACATAATGGTCTGATCAATAATTTAGGTGATTATTCAGGAAACGGTTCTACCCCAATTAGTGGCAAAGCTTTTGGGAGCCATAACTTTTGCACCATAGCTCCATTTGACTCCCTATTTGAACCGTTAGAAAGATAAAAATGAGGGGAACACCATAAGATGGTGTGAGATTTTCTCAATGGGTTTTAACCCCAAAAAACCAAATAGAAGTGCCCCAAATTTTAATTTTAGTAGTGCAGTCTAAAAATAGTAAGTTTTTAAAAATAGTAATTCCTTGAATTTTATATTATTATAAATCATTGAATTCAACCCACTTAATCTCCCTCAAGATTGGTGACATTCCACATCCTCCTCCTACCTTAAAAATGTGTATAAATGAAGATGTAACCTAAAATGGAAATCAGGCATCTCTTCTTAGAGATAGGCATATGTTTGGGTCTACAAATTTTATCTATAAAACATCTCTTCTCAGAGATAGCATTATTACAATTGTGTTGTTATTATTTATTGAATTATCTTTCAACCAAATCTTCTATGTTTTGTATCAGTGGTGTCATAGTGGTTTGTCTCAAGAGTGTATGACCTTGAAGATGAGGTTAGGCTAGAAGAAAATTGGGTGGAAAATAATAAATCTTCCAAACTATCTACCTATTCACTCCAAATGACCTCAAATGGTGGACAACACCGAGACATCTGATCCTTTTAAGGAAATGGTAAATGAATCCCTCCAATAGTAGAAAGTATAGATGCTAAAATAATTCACCCAAATTTTCCAACAAATCTTGATGGAAAATTTTGGCTCCTCATCTGCACCCCCATATCCTTTCAGTGCCTCAACACCCTTTAAGGTTCAGGTGAATTTTGATATCACTATATTTGAAGTCAAAATCAATGTTGATGTAGTAAAAAACTAGTTGGATCAATTATCTTCCTATTTTTCTTTAAATAAATTCACTGATAAAGAGAAGATCACTTTTTATCTTGTAAGAGCGTCATTGCATATCAAAAATTCATGAGAATTGTACAAGAAGATATTCAGTATGGATGATATTCGCCTTGAGGTGGAACCTACCTAGGATGATCTCATAGAAGCTGTAAAGGAAGAATATTACCCCATTGGAGCATATGATGATCTGTATATAGGGTGGTAACAAATTCACCAAGGTAAGGAATAGTCTTTTCAAGATTACACTGACATTTTTCATTCTCTATCTATAATATTGGGCATCTAGGAAAGTGAGAAACATAAGGTTCTCAAATATCATGGTGGACTATAATGGTATATATGGGGGGAGATGAAACTCTTCAATCTATAAACCTTTGATGAGGCATACAATCTCATGGTGAATATTGAGCAAAAGCATGGAAGAATGAATGCGAAGAGTTGGCCTAAAAAATGAAAAAGTGACAAAGAAGTTCAAACATGAGGCCAAAATTGGAGGCTAAAGAAAGGGAAGATTGAGAAATGGTGTGATTACCACAAATTTGGAATGCACTCCAAATAAGAATGTTGAGCCACCAAATCCCTAATTTTTGAGTCACAATCTTCAACATCTACTGCTCTACCTCGTACACACCCTACAGTCGAAGAGGATGAAGAAGAGATTGTAGATGTCGAGCCTAATGCCATCATTGATTCATCATGGACCCATGAGGAGAGGCCAAATGACAATGAAAGGTTGTTTCACTCTAAGTTATGGGTGAAAGGTAAGCCTCTGCATTTCATTCTTGATAGTGGGAGTCAAAAGAATTTAATCTCTACTAATGTTATGAAAAGCCTATTTTTTCCATGAAGCCTCATCCAAAGCCATATAGTATTGAATTTTTGAGTCCAAGGAGAAATCTATGTGTCACCCACTAATGTCTTCTCTCATATGCAATAAAACCTTTCCAAGATGAGGTATTATGTGATGTGGTCAATATAGATATTTATGATGTACTTTTTGGTCATCCATTCATGTATGATTGACATAGCATCTATAAATCAATAAATCAAAGGATCAACCTCACTCCTAGAACATGGAGATATAAGGTGCCAGAGGTACCACATTCTAAATTTTTCTCCCTGATTAGTGCTAAAAAATTGATTCTTATGGTGGTCAAGCCATAAGATTCAAAAATTATCAATGTTGAAACCAACACAAAAATAGAAGTAAATAGATATCAAGAAAAAGAATTTAATGGCATTCCATCCAAAAAATAATGGTGAAACAAAAATGGTTAATAATCAAGCCCTACATAGCTCCAAAAAGCATAGCTCACAAAGCATAGTCCATTCTAGGTATTCATCAGGAATCAAATCAAAATATAACTACCACACTTGATGAAAAATATTTATGTAATGGGATCTATTTGTTCTCAAGGAGGAAGGAATGATCTGAGTAATATTTCATGTAAAAATTTAGGCAACGGTTCTACCCCAATTGGTGTCAGAGCTTTTAGGAGCCATAACTTTTGACCATAGCTCCATTTGACTCCCCATTTCAACCATTAGAAATATAAGAATGAGGGGAACACCATGAGATGGCATGAGATTTGATCAATGGTTTTTTGCCCCCAAAACCTAAATTAAAGTTCCCTAAATTTCAATTTTATTATTGCAATCTAAAAATAGTAAGTTTCTAAAAATAGTAATTCTTTGAATTCTGTATTATTGTAAATCATAGAAGTTGAACCACTTAATCTCCCTTGAGATTGGTGACCTTCCACATCCTCCTCCTACCATCAAAATATGTATAAATGAAAATTTAAATTGAAATGAAAATTAGACATCTCTTCTTAGAGATAGGCATATGTTTGGGTCTACAAATTATAATCAATAAAACATCTTTTCTTATAGATAACATTATTACAATTACGTTGGTCTTGTTTATTAAATCATATTCAACTAAAGCTTCTATGTTTTGGATAAGTTGTATTAGAGCATTATGTCTTAAGAGTGTATGATCCTAAGGATGAGGTCAGGATACAAGAAGATTAGGTGGAAAAAAATAGAGCTTCCAAACTATCCACCTATTCAATCCAAATGACCTCAAATGGTGGATAACACTGAGACATCTGATCCTTTCAATGAAATGGTGAATGGTTCCCTCCAATAGCAGAAAGCATAGATGCTACAATAATTCACCCAAATTATTCAACAAATATTGATGGGAAATTTCAGCTCCTCATCTGCACCCCCACATCCTTTTAGTGCCCCAACACCCTTCAAGGTTTAGGTAAATTTTGATATCCCTACATTTGAAGGTAAAATCAATGCTAATGTAGTATAAAATTGGTTGAATCAATTGTCTTCCTATTTTTTTGTAAATAAATTCATTGATAAAGAAAAGATCACTTTTGCTCTTTTTAAATCATCATTACCTATCAAAAATTGGTGGCAAGTGTACAAGAAGAGATTCATTACATATGATATTGGCCTTGAGGTGGAACCTACCTGGGATGATTCTATAGAAGTTGTAAAGGAAGAATGCTACCCCATTGGAGCATATGATGATCTGTATATAGAGTGGTAACAACTTCACCAAGGTAAGGAATAGTTTGTTCAAGATTACACTGACATTTTTCATTCTCTATCTATGAGATTGGGCATCTAGAAAAATGAGAAACATAAGGTTCTCAAATATTGTGGTGGAATACAATGGTATATATGGAAAGAGATAGAACTCTTCAATCTGGAAACCCTCAATGAGGTGTATAAGTTCATAGTGAAGATTGAGTAGAAGCATGGAAGAATGAATACAAAGAGTCAACCTACAAAATAGAAAACTGATAAAGAAGGTCAAACACAAGGCCAAAATTAAAAGCAAAATGAAGGGAAGACTAGTAAATGGTGTGATTACCACAAATTTGGAATGTACTCCAAAGAAGAATGTTGAGCTATCAAGTCCCTACTTTCTTAGTCACAATCCTCAACATCTACTACTCTACCTCATACACACCCTATAGTCAAAGAGAATGAAGAAAAGATTGTAGATGTTGAGCCTAATTCCATTATTTCTTCATTATATACCCACAAGGAGAGGCCAAACTATAAGGAAAGGTTGTTTCACTCTAAGTTATGGGTGAAAGGTAAGCCTCTACATTTCATTCTTGATAGTGGGAGTCAAAAGAATGTAATCTCTACTAATGTTGTAAAAATCATAAATTTGTCCATGAAGCCTCACCCAAAGCCTTATAGTAATTAATGGTTGATTCCAAGGAGAAATCTCTATGTCATCCACCGATATCTTCTCTCATATGAAATAAAACCTTTCTAAGATGAGGTCTTATGTGATGTGGTCAATTTGGATGTTTATGATGTACTCTTTGGTCAGCCATTCATGTATGATTGACATGGCATCTATGAATGAAGAACTCTAAGGATCACCTTCACTCTTGGAACATGGTGCTACAAGGTACCATAGGTATCACCTTTTACATCTATCTCCTTAATTAGTGTCAATAAACTCATTCTCATGATAATCAAGCTATAGAAATCCAAAAGGGCTGATATTGTAGCCTTGACTACACAAACAACACAACAATAGAAGAAAATAGATACCAAGATGAAGAAGTTCATGACCTTCCATCCATATACTGATGGTTAAATAGAAATGGTGAACAATATGGCCATGTACAACTCCACAAAGCATAGTCCATTTCAAGTATGCGTCGAGAATCAAATCAAAATAAAACTATCATACTTGATGATAAATATTGTTGAAATGGGGACCATTTCTTCTCAAGGAGGGAGGAATAATCTGAGAAATATTTTAAGTGACAATTCAGGTGATAGTTCTATCCTAATTGGCGGTAGAGCTTTCAAGAGCCATAACTTTTGCACCACACCATAGCTTTGTTTGATTCCCCATTTAAACTATTGGAAAGATAATAATGAGGGGAACACCATGAGATGGAACAAGATTTGATTAGTGGGTTTTGACCCCTAAAAACCAAATGGAAGTTCTCTAAATTTAAATTTTAGTATGGTATAAAAATAGTAAGTTTCTAAAAATAGTAATTCCTCAAATTTTGTACTGTTGTAAATCATGAAAGTCAAACCACTTAATCTCCCTCAAGATTGGTGACCTTCCATATCCTCCTCCTACCTTTAAAATGTGTATAAATGAATATGTAACTTCAAATGGAAATTAGACATCTCTTCTTAGAGATAGGCATATGTTTGGGTCTAAAAATATGATCAATAAAATATCTCTTCTCAGAGATAGCATTATTACAATTGTGTTGTTCTTGTTTCTTGAATTATCTTTCAACCAAAGATTCTGAGTTTTGGATCAGTGGTATTAGAGTAGTTTGTCTTGAGAGTGTATTATCTTAAGGATGAAGTTAGGTTACAAGAAGTTTAGGTGGAAAATAATAGAGATTCCAAACTATCCAACTATTCATTCCAAATTACCTTAAATGGTGGATAACATCAAGACATATCATCCTTTCAAGGAAATGGTGAATGAATCCCTCTAATAGTAGAAATCACAAATACTATAACATTTTTTTCAAATTCTCTAACAAATCTTGATGGTAAATTTGGCTCCTCATCTGCACCCCCACATCCTTTTAGTGCCCCAACACCCTTCAAGGTTCAGATGAATTTTGATATCTTTACATTTAAAGGAAAAATTATTTATGATGTAGTAGAAAATTGGCTGGATCAATTATCTTCCATTTTTTTTGTAAGTAAATTCACTGATAAAGAGAAGATCACTTTTTCTCCTTTGAAAGCATCATTGCCTATCAAAAATTGGTGGGAAGTGTAAAAGAATAGATTTACTATGGATGATATTGGCCTTGAGGTGGAAACTACTTGAAATAATTTCATAAAAGCTGTGAAGGAAGATAACTACCCAATCAAAGTATATGATGATCTATATATAGAGTGATGATAACTTCTCCAAAGTAAGGAAGAGTTAGTTCAAGATTACACTGACATTTTTCATTCTCTATCTATGAGATTGGGCATCTAGGAAAGTGAGAAACATAAAGTTATCAAATATCACAATGGAATACAATGGTATATATAGGGGGAGATGGAAATCTTCATTATAGAAACCCTAGATGAGGCATACAAGTTCATGGTGAAGATTAAGTAGAATCATAGAAGAATGAATGAAAAGATTCAGCCTAAAAAATGGAAAAGTGGAAAAGAAGGTAAAACATGATGCCAAAATTGGAAGCAAAAGGAAAGGAAGATTGGGAAATGGTGTGATTATCACAAATTTGGAAAACACTCCAAAGAATAATGTTGAACCATGAAGTCCCTAGTTTTTGAGTCACAATCTTCAACATCTACTAATCTACTTTATACACACCCCACAATCAAATAAGATGAAGAAGAGATTGTAGATGTTGAGTCTAATGCCATCATTTCTTCATCATGGACCCATGAGAAAAGGATATATGACAAGGAAAGTGTGTTTCACTCTAAGTTATGGGTGAAAGATAAGCCTCTACATTTCATTCTTGATAGTGGGAGTCAAAAGAATTTAATCTCTATCTTTGTTCTAAAAGGAATAAATTTGTCCATGAAGCCTCAGCCAAAGCCATATAGGATTGGATGCTTGAGTCCAAGGAGAAACCTCCATGTCACCCACCAATGTCTTCTCTCATATGCAATAAAATTTTTCTAAGATGAGGTCTTATATGATGTGTTCAATCCAGATGTTTGTGATGTACTCTTTGGTCAGCTAGTCATCTATGATTAACATGAAATATATGAATCAAGAATTAAAGGATCACTCTCACTCTTGTAGCATGGTGTTACAGGGTACCATATGTACCACCTTCTACATCTATCTCCCTGATTAGTGCCAAAAAATTCATTCTCGTGATGGTCAAGCCATAAGAATCCAAAAGGGCTAATGTTGCAGCCTTGACTACACAAAAAACATAATAATAGAAGAAAATAGATACCAAGCTGAAGAAGTTCATGGCCCTCCAACCATAGACTGATGGTTAGACATAAATGGTGAACAATCAGGCCCTGCCTAACTCCACAAAGAAAAACTCCACAAAGTATAGTCCTTTCTTAGTATGCATCAAGAAATAAATCAAAATACAAATGCCACACTTGATGAAAAATCTTGATGCAATGGGGACCATTTCTTCTCAAGGAGGGAAGAATGATCTGAGCAATATTTTAGGTGACAGTTCTACTCCACTTTGTGGCAGAGCTTCTAGGAGCAATAACTTTTGTACCATAGCTCCATTTGACTCCTGGTTTGAACTGTTGGAAAGATAAGAATGAGGGAAACACCATGAGATGGAACAAGCTTAACTTAATAGATTTTGACCCCTAAGAACCAAATGGAAGTGCTCCAAATTTTAATTTTAATAGTGTAATTTAAAAATAGTAAGTTTCTAAAAATAGTAATTCCTCAAAAACTATATTATTGTAAATCATGGAAGTCGAACCACTTAATCTCCCTCAAGATTTGTGACCTTACACATCCTCCTCCTAACTTAAAAATTTGTATAAATGAATATTTAACATCAAATGGAAATTAAACATCTCTTCTCAAAGATAGGCATATATTTGGGTCTATAAATTTGATCAGTAAAACATCTCTTTTTAGAGATAGCATTATTACAATTTTATTGTTATTATTTCTTGAATTATCTTTCAACCAAGTCTTATAATTTTTAAATTAATGGTATAAAATTAATTTTTCTTGAGAGTGTATGATCCTGAGGATGAGGTGAGGCTACTAGAAAATTGGGTAGAAAATAAAAAAGCTTCCAAACTATCCACCTATTTGGTCAAAATAACCTTAAATGGTGGACAACACCAAGACATTCAATATTTTCAAGGAAATGGTGAATGAATCCCTCTAATAGTAGCAAGCATAGATGCTACAATAATTTTCCCAAATTCTCCAATAAATATCGATGGGAAATTTTGGCTCCTTATCTGTACCCCTGCATTCTTTTAGTGCCCCAATGCACTTCAAGGTTTAGGTGAATTTTGATATCCCTACATTTGAAGGCAAAATCAATGTTGATGTAGTAGAAAATTGGCTAGATTAGTTATCTTACTATTTTTATATAAATAAATTCATTGATAAAGAAAATATCACTTTTACTCTTTTGAAAGCATCATTGCATATCAAAAATTAGAGGGAAGTGTATAAGAAGAGGTTCAGTATAGATGATATTGGCCTTCAGGTGGAACCTACTTGGGATGATTTCATAGAAGCTATAAAGGAAGAATACTACCCCAATAGAGGATATGATGATCTATATATAGAGTAGCAACAACTTTTCCAAGGTAATGAATGGTATATTCAAGATTACACTAACATTTTCATTCCTTATTTATGAGATTAGCATCTAGGAGAGTGAAAAACACAAGGTTCTCAAATACCATGGTGGACTATAATGGTATATACCATGGGAGATGGAAGTCTTCAATCTGGAAACCCTCGGTGAGGATTACAAGTTCATGATGGAGATTGATTAGAAGTATGGAAGAACTAACACAAAGAGTCAGCCTACAAAATGGAAAAGTGACAAAGAAGGTCAAACATGAGGTCAAAATTAGAAGCAAAAGGAAGGGAAGATTGGCAAATGGTGTGATTACCATAAATCTAGAACACACTCCAAAGAAGATTGTTGAGCCATCAAGTCCTTCATTTTTGAGTCAAAATCCTCAACATTTACTACTCTCCCTCATACACACCCTACATTTAAAGAGGATGAAGAAGAAATTATAGATGCTAAGCCTGATGCCATCATTGCTTCATCACAGACCCATGAGGGGAGGCTAGATGATAAGGAAAGGTTGTTTCACTCTAAGGTATGGGTGAAAGGTAAGCCTCTACATTTCATTCTTGATAGTGGGAGTCAAAATAATTTAATTTTTATAATATTGTGAAAAGCCTAAATTTTTACATTAAGCCTCACCTAAAGCCATTATATATTATATGGTTGAGTTCAGATAAAAAATTCTGTCACCCACCAATGTCTTCTCTCATATGAAATAAAACCTTTCTAAGATGAGGTCTTATGTGATGTGGTCAATCTAGATGTTTGTGATGTACTCTTAGGTCAGCCATTCATGTATGATCAACATGGCATTTATGAATCAATAACTCAAAGGATCACCCTCACTCTTGGAACATGATGCTATAATGTACCAAAGGTACCACCTTCTACATCTGTCTCCCTGATTAGTCCCAAGAAATTCATTTTCATGGTGGTCAAGCCATAGAAATCCAAAAGGATTGATGGTGTAGAAATGAATACATAAATAACATAACAATAGAAGAAAATAGATACCAAGATAAAGAATTTCATGGCCTTCCATCCATAAATTGATACTCAGATAAAAATGGTAAATAATCAAGCCCTATACAGCTCCACAAGGCATAGTCCATTCCAAGTATGCATTGAGAATCAAATAAAAATAAAACTACCACACTTGATGACAAATCTTGATGTAATGGGGACCATTACTTCTCAATGAGGGAGGAATTATCTGAATAATATTTTAGGTGAAAATTTAGGTGATGGTTCTACCCCAATTGGTGGCAGAGCTTTTGGGAGCTAACTTTTTGTACCATAGCTCTATTTGACTCCCCATTTGAATCGTTAGAAATCAGAGAATGAGGGGAAAACCATGAGATGGCATGAGCTCTACTCAGTGGGTTTTAAACCTAGAAAAATAAATGGAAGTTCCCCAAATTTAAATTTTAGTAGTGTAGTTTAAAAATAGTATGTTTTTAAAAATACTAATTCCTCAAATTTTGTATTACTGTAAATCATCGAAGTCAACCCACTTAATCTCCCTCAATATTGGTGACCTTCCACATCCTCCTCCTACCTTTAAAATGTTTATAAATGAAGATGTAACCCAAAATGAAAATTAGACATCTCTTTTCAGAGATAGGCATATGTTTGGGTCTACAAATTTGATCATTAAAACATCTCTTCTTAGAGATAGCATTATTATAATTGTGTTGATCTTTTTTCTTGAATTATCTTTCAACTAAAGCTTCTAATTTTTGGATCAGTGGTATCATAGTGGTTTTTATTGATATTGTATGATTTTGAGGATGAGGTCAAGTTACAAAAATCTTGGGTGGAAAAAATAGAGCTTCCAAACTATCCACCTATTTTCTCCAAATGACCTCAAATGGTAGAAAACACCAAGACATCTGATCCTTTCAAGGAAATGGTGAATGAAGCCCTTTAATAGTAGTAAGAATAGATGCTACAAAAAGTTTCTCAAATCCTCTAATAAATCTCAATGAGAAATTATAGCTCATCATCTACACTCCCACATCCTTTTAGTGCCCCAAAACCCTTTTAAGGTTCAGGTGAATTTTGATAGCCTTACATTTGAAGGAAAAATCAATGTTGATGTAGTAAAAAATTTTTTGGATCATTTGTCTTTCTATAAATAAATTCACTAATAAAGAAAAGATCACTTTTGCTCTTTTGAAAGCATCATTGCGTGTCAAAAATTTGTTGAAAGTGTATAAGAAGAGATTTAGTACAGATGATATTTCCCTTGAGGTGGAACCTACTTAGGATGTTTTCATATAATCTATAAAGGAAGAATACTACTCCATTAGAGCATATGATGATCTATATATAGAGTGGAAATAACTTTTCCAAGGTAAGGAATAGTCTATTCAAGATTAAAATAACATTTTTCATTCTCTATCTACGAGATTGGGCATCTAGAAAAGTGAGAAACACAAGGTTCTCAAATATCATGGTGGACTACAATGGTATATATGGGTGGATATGGAACTCTTCAATCTAGAAACCCTCAATCAGGCATACAAGTTCACAGTGAAGATTAAGCAAAAGCATGGAAGAATAAATACAAAGAGTCATCCTAAAAAATGGAAAAATGACAAAGAAAGTCAAACATGAGGCCAAAATTGGAAGCAAAAGGAAGGGAAGACTAGGAAATGGTGTGATTACCATAAATCTAGAATGCACTCCAAAGAAGAATGTTGAGCCATTAAGTCCCTAATTTTTTAATCACAATCTTCAAAATCTACTACTTTGACTCATACACACCCTATAGTTGAAGAGGATGAATATGATATTGTATATGTTGAGCTCAATGCCACCATTGCTTCATCATGGACCCATGAGGAGTGGTCAAATGAGAAGGAAAGTTTGTTTCACTCTAAGTTATGGGTGAAAGGTAATCCTCTACATTTCATTCTTGATAGTGAGAATCAAAAGAATTAAATCTCTGATAATGTTGTGAAAAACCTAAATTTGTCCATGAAGCCTCACCCAAAGCCATACAGTACTGGATAGTTGTGTCTAGGGAGAAACCTTTGTGTCACCCACCAATGTCTTCTCTCATATGAAATAAAACCTTTCTAAGATGAGGTCTTATGTGATGTGGTAAATATGGATGTTTGTGATGTACTATTTGGTTATCCATTTATGTATGATTAACATGGGATCTATGAATAAAGAACTCAAAGGATCACCCTCACTCTTGGAACATATCACTACAGAGTACTAGAGGTACCACCTTCTACATCTGTCTTCTTGATTAGTGGCAAGAAATTCATTCTCATGGTGGTCAAGCCATAGGAATCCAAAAGGTTTGATGTTTCAACCTTGACTACACACACAACACAAAAATAGAATAAAATAGATACCAATCTAAATATTTTCATAGCCTTCCATCCAAAAACTAATGGTTAGATAGAAATGGTAAACAATCGGGCCCTGTATAGCTCCATAAAGCACAGTCCATTCCAAGTATTCATCGAGAATAAAATCAAAATAAAAGTTCCAAAATTTATGAAAAATATTGATGTAATGGGGACCATTACTTCTCAAGGATGGATAAATGATCTAAGAAATAGTTTAGGTGATAATTCAGGTGATGATTCTACCCCAATTTGTGGCAGAGCTTCTAGGAGACATAACTTTTGCATCATAACTCTGTTTGACTCCCCGTTTGAACCATTGGAAAGATAATAATGAGGGTAACACCATGATATTTCATGAGATATACTCAATGGGTTTTTACCCATAAAAAATAAATGGAACTGGCCCAAATTTTAATTTTAGTAATGTAGTCTAAAAATAGTAAGTTTCTAAAAATAGTAAATCCTTGAATTATGTATTGTTGTAAATCATGGAAGTCAAACCAATTAATATCCATCAATATTGGTGACTTTACAAATCCTCCTCATACCTCAAAAATATTTATAAATAAATATGTAACCCAAAATGGAAATCAGACATCTCTTCTCAGAGATAGGCATATGTTTGGGTCTACAAATTTGATTAATAAAATATCTCTTCTCAGAGATAGAATTATTATAATTATATTGTTCTTATTTCTTGAAGTATATTTCAACAAAATATTTTAATTTTTGGATCACCTAATTAATCTATGTGATCTATTATAATCATGAAAGTAATAAGAAATGAAAGTGTGAACTAATTACTAACATACAAGGGTTAATTCCAAATTTAAGACAAGATACATTGGTGATGGAGTCAATAGTGTATGAAAAAAACATAATAAGGTTGATAGGGTCAATCATATACTATATAATCAAGGTCTAAAATTGAATATGGTTAGGAGAGTCAACCTAATTATCCATATAGCACATAGAATATAGAATTAGGTTGACAGGGTTGATCCAGTTGACTATATAAGGGTAGTTTTGAAGATTGTAAACTATGAAAGGAAACACTATAAAGAAAGAGATATAAGCATGAAAAGGAACCTTGGTGGATAAAATATGTAGAGAAGGAAGATTTCTATCAAAGAACCTTGTGAAATTCGTACAAAACCTACTAACTTGGTTGACTGGGTTGATCAAACTTTGTAATAACCTACTACTAAGTGCCTATACTATACATGGTCAACTAGATCAGCTTAGTATGTTTAATAGGATATATAAAAGTTTATAAACTATAATATGTCAATTGGGTTAATCTAGTAGTCTGGACTAGAAGTTTGAAAAGCTAAAAACTATACTAGGTTAACTAGGTTAATCTAGTAGCATGTACCTAAAAACCTACACATAAAAATTAGAGTTGGTTTGATGTAGTCAACCTAGTATGACAAATATATGATAAAAATAATGAAATAAGTTAACAAATCTTGTAAGGTTTAGTTCACATTGGGTTCACTAGAATGTATGCAATCATAAATGCAACATGTTTATAAATCAATCCTAGCTCAGAGAAGATATATCATACCTACACTTCTAATTGGGAATACATTTGTTAAGTGGGAGCATGACCAAGATGGTGATCCACTAAACCTAATTATGGGATCGCTTATCATAATACACTATGCTAAGGAGGGTTCTAAAGCCTCTAAACTAATACAATCAACCAAAAACCCTAAGGGGGTCATAGGATTTGATATTTCACTTATTCTATTAACAAGAAAGTAAATCTAATCTAGTGCTCACCAAATATTGTGGCACAAAGTCAGGGTTAGAAATTAAAAAAACAAAAATAAACACTTATAAAAGACATATACTCACATCAATGTATACAAAATTCTAATATATGGGAGAGAATCACAACTATGTTATCTATCTACTCTTACAAAAGAGAAATAAAGTTAAGTATACTTAACTTTGAAGACAAACCTATCAAGCCTCAGTCTATCCCATGGCCAAGGTGATTTGAAATAGATTATTGTGGTATGTAAGGATAACAAGGATAAATCAGCTCTAGGCTACACAACCTATCAATACATCCAAAAGACTTCTCTACAAGACAAGATTTATATCTCCAAAGAAAGTATGGAACCCTAAGCTTTATTTCTCAAGAAGAATGGTCAATAAACATATGTTCAATTGCACTTATTCTTATTCACTTATCAATTATCAAATGGTTGTAAATGAACTTGTATATATAGGTATATCTTACCATAAATCCTTCCTAATATGTCAGCTATATGGGGTTAACCCAGTTGACCCTGTATATTTTTGGGAGATAATTCACTAGATCCCAAGCTATGTCAGCCAAAGGGATAAAAAGCTCCAAAGTGAAAAATACCCCAAAACAATACAAGGTCAACCCAGTCAAACCTATACAATAATCGAAGGGTAAAAATTGTACACAGTCGACCTAGTTGACATAGTATAATCAACTATGAAAAGGGGGATGAGGCGAGGAATAGGAGGATACAGATGTGATAAATGTTTGGAATGGGTAAAAATAAGAATAATAAGCTTAGGGTAAATGTTTTAGATAAAAGTGTGTATATTTCAAGTGGTAAAAGGTATAAGAATATTATGAAGCACTAATTGTTTGCCCACCCCTTTCTTGATACACCCATTAAGGTTTGCACTCAGAGAGATTAAGACTTGATGGGTTCATACAAGATACAAAGTGTTAGTAAGTGATAAAATTTTGAAAATATAATGTGTATAAAGATTAAAGATTAAATAATTTTCATCTATTGATTAGTCTATTGTAATATTTCTATAATCAGATATAAGACAAAGATTAGTATTCTTAATTCAGCCTATTTTATTTTTTACGTTAGTAACTCATTATGTTCCAAGTTGTGAACCATTATCATTATTATATTTTATACTAAATTTTCTTGTTATTACTATAGAGAACTACTATATAAATTTTTGGTTTGTATATGATTAATAGATCTCCTAATAATATGATCTTCATATTAAATGGAATCTATATGAAAATTATATATACATGCTTGAACTTGGCCAAGTTAAAGGATTAATTATTTATATACATTTGTATTTAGTTGTCTATCCCATGGCTGATTTGTTCATTTCATCTTCAACTACATGAAATACATTTATTTATAGATGATCTAAATTTGGAAGACACATCTAAGTAAGAAGGAAAGTGAGATAGATTTCCTATGCTAATGATATTAAAGATAATATCATGATATGTTTGTATGAAGTTGGATATGATAAAACATTTTATGATAAACCATAATCTAAGATAAAATATTAAATAACTCTTGATATATTTTAAGGAGAACCTCAATGAGTTTAGACTATGGATCTTCCTAGAAGGAATCTGCCAAATAAGGAGTAACTCTTAGGTCTATATGGATCTTTTCATAACATAATAAGCATGCCTTATTTGGTTTAACCTTGGTGATTTTAGCCTTTTATGGATAGCAAAAGGGAATATTTTCCCTGTATTATCTATATCTATCTTTGGGATTCAAGCCTATCCATATGTGAAATAAACTTAGATAGTTAGCCAAGTTGATTTTTATTGGTGATAACAAGATAACTTGACTACAAGATATGAATATTTATTATATTATGGTAAATAAATGTCTCATGGAAGAGTCCATGGTATATTTTTGAGTAAGATTTCTACCTTAGAATTTTATTGTAACTTGACCAACTTTTATAAAAATAAAAAATTATAACATAGTGGGGCTCCTTTGCTTGAGTAATAATTTTAGTACAAGGAAACTAGGTGCGTTTTATTATATAAATCCTTGTAGGGATTAATTAATGATATAAAAAGGATTTTAAAGATCAATAATTGAATTTTTATTTATACATTATAAAATTCCTTGTCAAACCTCTTGTCTTTGGTTTATCATAAATGGTTTTTGTTAATGATAAAACATTTACATTATAATAAGTAAACTAGTTAGCTTTATGATTGAGTTACCTTATGTTTTCAAACAATTGATGAAACAAATGAGAATATTGGTTTAGTGTTGAAAGATAGTATAAGCCTTGACATTTTTATGTCATCAATTTTTAGACTCAGACTTACTTGTAGGTTTCTATTGGCTTTATATATTGGGCTTAAAATGTTTTCTATGCTTTGCTTAATCATTTGAATTTTGGTCTTGGTAAATTATTATACGAAGATTAATGGAGTAAATGACCTCTATTTACTGTAGTCACCTTTTGAATGATTACAAATTTTTACTCAGTCAAATATTAATTTTTTCCTTATCAACCAATCCTCCACTTGGGCTTTACCTTCGATGCCTTTTAGTCGAGTCTTTTTTAAACATTTTTTTCCTTAGTTTATTTTGTGAATTTTAATGAGTTGGTTAAAGGGCACTTCATGTCATCATCCTAATAAACAAAGAGTGACATTAAACATAACCCTTTGTATGATAGTCATCAGGTGAATATATTTTTATGATCCATCCACCTATTACCATCATAATAACTTGGGGATGACATCAACATGATTTATTATATGGTTTATGTTAGGAAAGTAGATCATTGAGATCCATCCACATGTCACCATCTCATTAACCAAGGGGTGACATAAGTAAGGTTTACTGTATTGTAAATGTAAAGAAAGTATGCGAATCACTGGGATTTATCCATGTGTCACCATATATCTAACCGAGGGGTGACATCAACATGTTCCATTATACATTTGATTCCAGGCAAGAGGATCATCGATAACTATCCACATGTCATCATCTAGCAAGTTGATGGTGATAGTAGTATAGCCTATTATATGGTTAATACTAGGAAAGATGATCACTAAGATTCATCCACATGTCAACATCCTATTAACTTGATAGTTACAACATTCATCATAACTCGTTGTGTAATTTCAAAGTAACTAGGAATCCTATGACATCAAAAGAATGAAAACTAGTATGAAGTGGTTATAAGATCCGAAGAAAATTTGGCATGGCTAAGAAGCATGACAAAGTGGCCACATGAAGCTGACTATTTTAGAAATTACCAAGGTTAATTTTGATAATCATCTCAATGTCATAATTACCTAACTATGGGTATAGGCCTATGAATGTTATCTTTAACATATGGCCAAATGAATAGTGTTGTTAACCTGTTAATCAATAGTTTAAACCATTAATGGAATAATAATTATCATATGAATTACATTTTTTATTATTTGATTAATATGAATTCTTATATCTACTCATGTTATATTGGTTGGTTTCTTGTGAAATTATTGTGTTGTGATTGTTTATGAAGAAAAAATGGGCATGATAATATATGTTCTAGTCTTATAGATATACATGTTAGTCATTAGTAATAGATTTAATTTGAAATATATTTATATATATATATATATATATATATATATATATATACACCAAGGAAGTGTCCATTTATGTAACCCTCTATATGGTTAATTTTGCATGTTTCATATCCACTTGCTTCCATTCCATATTTTATCATCATTTATACATATATAAATAGTAGTAGTAGCAACATGCTATTTCAATTTCATCTATTTTAAAATAACTCTTACTATATTTAACTAACTGATATGGTCTCTGGTGAATGGTGCTATAGGAAATCCATAGCTATAATATTTGTCTCAAATAGAAAAACATCCTATATCTCATGGTACATATCATCGACCATGACTTCCTATCATGTAGTATCCACTAAAATATATATAAACTAAACCAAACCATAATATATATATATAGTAATTTTATTATGATTTGGTTTAGTTTATATATATTTTAGTGGATACTACATGACAGGAAGCCATGGTCGAGGATATGTACCATGAGATATAGGATGTTTTTCTATTTGAGACAAATATTATAGCTATGGATTTCCTATAGCACCATTCACCAGAGACCATATCAGTTCGTTAAAGATAGTAAGAGTTATTTTAAAATAGATTAAATTGAAAGAGCATGTTGCTACTACTACTATTTCTATATTTATAAATGATGATAAAATATGGAATGGAAGCAAGTGGATATGAAACATGCAACCTTAACCATATAGAGGGTTACATAAATGGATACTTCCTTGGTGGGAAAATAGTGAGAAATTTTTTTGGTATTGAGGGTTACTAATCTAGAGATAAAGCTATATAAAGTATAGGGAGAGGCCATAGGATTATGATTTTGGTCTCAAACACTAGATTAATATCTTAAACAAGCCATATTTTTAGCTTAAATTTAGAGTAAATTTCCAAAACTAGATAGGGCTAAAGGTGACCCACCACCATAGTTTTACACATTGTATATTGATGTATAATGTTTTTGATACGTGAATACATGTCTATATAAATAAATATTATATTTGACACTTGGAAATGGAAATATTGACATACCCTTATACTAAATGGCTTGTGCATCTTCAAACATATGTTATTAACCATTTATTCACACTTACATGTTAGTTATGAACCTGATCCATTTTAGGTTAATATGAGTCACCTCCTGAACCTCTCCTTATATGGTAAATAAATTAAATATCCTACTCAAACATAATTTTTAGATCTTTAATCTTGTTCCCATGTTATGGGTTAGTTTGGAAAGTTACACTTATGAACTACACTATTTGTCCCCCTAGACATTAGTTGAGACAATCTAGAGGGATATGAGGAGTAGGCGGACAAGGGATACCAAAATAAATAATAATAATAAGACCTTTTCATGTTAAAAAGTGGATAATGAGATGGTCATAGTAGTGGCTAAAGGAGTGGTATAGGATCAAACTGTAACATTTTTGATGTACCTATTACACAATATTACCCACCTAGACTAGAAAGATGGGTCACTTGATGTAAGTATCCATGTTGTGGGAGAAATGGGTAACAAATTTTTTGATATAGATATGAGATGCCAAGCTTTTTTTTAGGGGTAGATTAGACAGGGATATTATCTTAGCAAGACACATAGATATAGATATAAAATGTAATAAGTGTTTACTATCACTTTATTTTATATTTTATATTGGGTTACTCTAAGCTAGTAACAAATCTATCTAAAACATAGGAAAAGACCATAATATTGTAATATTGGTGAACATATAGAGCATGGATTCATGTTTAACATGGAAAGATAGGATATGAGGAGGATATCATTGGTCATGGGCCACTATACATGCTTTTTATGTTATCACTTACATTCATATATCCTAGGTTAGTTTATAAATTCATATTCCTTAATTCCATTAATACCGCACCCCAAGAAATTATTTAGAGAACTATGGAGAGATAAGAAGATTAGAAGGATAGGGGATAAAAAAATAAATTACAACATTATGACCTCATTATGTTCTAAATAGGATAATTACATTCCTAATACACTTATGGTACAATATTCCCCACCTAACCCTAACAGATGGGTCACTCAATTACTTCATGAAAATATAAGTGTTAGGTAACATGTTTGATATGACATGGAGCATGGACTAATCATATGAGGTGTAACATGGATTCATGAACTATTATTTTTAAATTTAAGAATAAGCTAGAGATAAATATATCTAGAGAATATTAAGAAGCCATAAGTTTGTGGAATTTATCTCAAACACTAGAGTAGTATCTCATAAAGGCCATATTTTTTAATTCTTTATAAATCGAAGTACAATGGCCAACTAGGGGTGAAGGTGGTACATGAACATAGTTTTACATATTGTATATTGATTTATATTTTTTCAATACGTGTATATATATGTAAAAAATTATTTGACACTTGTAAATTTTAATATCGACCTCCAATTAGACAACATGTCATGTGCATCTCTAAACAAGTATTATTCACTATTTCTTCACACTTACATGTTACTTATGAGGCTGATCCATTCTAAGTTTCTAGGTTTCACCTAAATGAATGTATGCTTCTATGTTAAATAAACTAAATATGATACTCAAACATTTACATATCACCAAATTGACATTCCTATCTCCTAGATACTAACATCACACTCAAACAATAATGTCAATGTTATTTACCTGATACACTTTTTACTCCCTTCACCTAACAATGGTTGCTTTTTAGAATCAAATCATTTCCTTGGGTCACTTCATTCACTTAACATGTTGGTATCATAGTAAATTACCAAAGTTCTATGTATAAATACAAATCAATGTCAATATTATTTACCACCTATCATTCTCACACATGTATAGAATGTAATATTACACATTGAGAAAATCTACCATATTCTTCCCAAATAAAAAAGAAATCACTAGGAGTAGTCATCATCCAAGTTGGAGGCGCACCAATCTAGGTTAAAAACCAACATTTTCAAGGTCAAATATAAATTTTTAGATGCATCCATATAGTGAAATAACATAATTACAAAATTACACTAATGTTAAGAAATATGTTTGGATTGAAATACATCTTCAAAGTAGAAAATACTTAGGAAATGTTCAATCATTAGTGACAATTGTTAGGTTTGGCTCAATATAATTACTCTTCATCACTTTAATACATTTTTTTTATGTTTCACAAGTGAACATATGGTTTCAAAGAGAAGAAATAGATTTCTATAGCTACATATATAATCGAGTATCAAATATCATAAATAGAGAAACATATTAGATAAGAACACTACACTATATGGTCACTTAAAACTATAATATTTTAGGATAGTAAAATCATCCTTGGGTTACTTCCAATTGACAAATCTACCCAAAGCCTTACATTAGTGACTTTATGGACACAAAGACATAGTTATTGATATAGAAAATTACAAGCTTGATTCCAGTCTATTTTTGTTTCTAGAACATATTTATGGTTAACCATTTACATAATAAAGATAAGTACATTGACCTCCTTGGTACTTTCCATAAATAATAAATTTCATTTTTAGATCAATCTAAACTAGTTAAATTCAAATTTATGATCAAATGTCATAATTATAATCTAAATAATTTATAAAATTTTATCCCATTATGATTCACATCAATCTAAAAATAGGGTATACATATTGTTGAACTTGTATAATTTTTTAACATTCATAAAACCTAGGTTTCCCTTAGGTCTTTTGTTCTTCCTTCATCAGTTTTTATATTTATACCTTGGGGTTTTTATTTAAAAATAATTTAAGACTTTACCTGACATAAAAAATTACATATAGCTTTAAAAAATAAACATTGGTGTTATTGGTTCACATAGGTCATGAATATACTTAGTTCATATTATTATACTTTACTATGTATGGCTTGGGTTAAATATAAGTTTACAAAATATTGTCAAATCAATAAAGAACCATCTTATGACTCCATTGATTCATATTATTGCAATATCCAACCTGAGTTATTACCTATTACCACTAGGAATCAAAGGGTATGATTGGATCCTCTTTTTTTAATCCCTCAAAATATTAATATTATACTAGCTATAATCCCATCCCTATTATTCCCCCAAGGCTTAAATTTTGACCTACAGTCCATGTTATCAATATTAAGCAAGGTAAGGTACCATAGAATAGAGGTAATCAATATGTCCCTCTTTAACCCACTACACATTCCATAATACAATCTAATAAACCTAATAGGTATGACATCATTGATTATTAATAAAACACCCATGCTAATATTTATATCCTTGAGCTACTAAAAAGATCACCTATTTTAATGGGCATCATAATAAATCATTGGATGGGATGAATATTCCTAGTATTGTGGAACTAGCATATTTTGCTTCTATATTAATACATAAAATGATGTAGACAAAGTTATTACCTTTAAAAAATGTTACCTACCTTCTAAGAAAATTATAGATAAGAAAAAATACCATATTATTCATCCTAGTTAAAGTTAAAACCAAGGGATTCAAATGTGTGCTGATAGATGATTGTGCAATTTTGAATATCTTTATTACTAACTTAATACAAAAAATGTACATAAATATGAAAGCTATTAAAAATTTAGATCAAACCATAAGAGGATTTGATATCACCCTGAGTCATATACTTAGGACAATATCATTGGATATAATATTAAGATACAAGAATATACCCACATTATTTTAGGTCATGCACAATGTTTTAAATTACAATCTAATTTTGTGGTGACATTTGATACACACCATGGAATTAGTACCATCCACATTGTATAGATAAAATGAAATCATACGTGATGGCTATTCATAATAATTTTCACAAACAAAAATCTATGTAGGTATTTAAAAATGGCACAAGCTACTACCCAATATCAAGCATATTTTGGGGATCATTCCATAATACCACTAGCTCAACCATCTCATGGGAACAAAGGTATATATATTTTGGATGAATCAAGTAAATTAAATTAAAAATAATAATCTATACACATTAATGAAACTACATATATACCACCATAATATACTATATAACA